>VTPC01000550.1:43822-62046 GCA_011009095.1 Ignelater luminosus
TGATATTAGGTAACAACTTAAATAAGTAATTTTATGTTTAATATTTAGAAAAACCATGACTAATATTCAAAAGAAGAATCTACCTACTCAAATAAACACCTCACCTATTTTAAGTATTTTTGAGGCGCAATTAATATTTTTTTCTTAAATGAGGGGTTGTTATGCTGATTATCAATAAGTGAAAATGTCGAAGACTGTGTAGCTATGTGATTTAAAGATAAAAATATAAAAATAAAGTCTGACTGATTATAATAACGTTTTCTTTATTTTTCCCTCAAAACATGATCCTTGTAAGGAAGTTTCGGTTTCGGCCGAAACTGAGACCGTTGCCGAAATTCGGTTTCGGTCGTAAAAACCAGTTTTATTTAATTCTCTATTTTGTAGAACAAATTCTTGTTACTCTTCACCAATAAATCGTATTGTTAGAACATATAACTGAAATTATAATTCCACAGATCCGTTTTGTTGTTCATTAAATACTTTTATGAAACAATTAAAAAGCATCCATAGATGAAGTTTGCGCTTTACCTCTTGTAGTGATGTATACATTCATGAGAGAGAAAAATTATTACATTATGTACTCTGACTTTGTTTTTTTTTGTTAATTTAATATTTTTTTTTATATATATAGCAATATGCTTAATATTTTTATTTTGTTCATTTATAATGCAATGAATTTATATTGCTTTAATTTTATTGCACACAACTTGCACCATATTTCGATGTTTTTATTTTTTTAATGGTTTATAGCTGTGAGTGTTATTTTGGGTTATACCTGTTCACACTCCTGTAAACTAAATAAATAAATAAATAAATAAATATCGGTTAATATAATGCTGCGTTTACCAAAAGAGGCTCTAAACCCGTAATTGCACGTAGCACCCTATTAAAAATCTACAATGGAAAGACAGCGAGAATTATTTGTTTCTTTTCCCAATAATAAGCAATTCAGTCGTCCAGCAACTGATCTTCCGTCTTGGTGCAACTTGATGGGTGAAAGTACTTTCACCTGGGCAGGGCATTTTGCGGAGCCCTTAAAATAAAAAATGAAGAAACACAATACTTTTTCAGACATAATTCGTTTATTTTAAATATTTAGAAAAAATTATTAATTTTATTTATTCTGAACATATCGATGCCCTGAGCAGTTGCTGCGCAACCCGGCTCTTCAGACGGTCCTGCACCTGGGTCTTAATATTTGTTGCTGACGACAACTGTCTTGACTATTTTACTCTTTTATGGAACACCCTATTATAGTAATCGCTCTAAACTATGTATTTTCCTTAGTAAATTTTTTTGGTATTTCTACAAAATAATGAGGAGTGTTTTGTTCACAGGCCGTTGAAACTTCCTGCCTTTATTGATTGTATTCAACAACGAGTGATTGATGTAGGTATATTATAAAATTGTCATTCTTTGTTTGTTAAGAATTTCCTGGTTCTGTAACTTTGTTGCTTGTATGCTAGCAAATCTGCCATCTTTCTAAAATGTCTAGTTTAATGTATATTGAGATATGTAGGTATATGTGAAATAATACCTAAAATCTTTTTCCAATAAGACAAACGCACTTTTTAAATTCCTGATACAACCTCCATCCCCAGTCAAACAATGTTCTATAAAGTGGGTGTTCAAACAATTTTCAATAACTGTATCAATCTTGTTTGTTGACATAAAGATAGTAGGTAATTTGGTTTTTATTGCAAATGTTTCTCGTTGAAATGTTGTAATACGATTGTATAAATTTATATTGTACGATGTTTTTGCTTTTAAGCACAAACTTCACGTAGTATTAATTCCTCCTTTTGTACAATATATACCAGTATTTAGATGTAAAGGGAATTTTAGAATTTATAAACTAAAAGTTAAAACTGTATATCGTTAAAATTCATTTATTCACCGAATTTTCGGTAGCTTTGTAGGAGTATTAAAGTTTTTGGAATATTTAAAACTTTTATTAAAAACAAAAACGTTTCAAAAAATTTACAGATAGAATTTCAGGAATGCTTGATGATGTACAGTGCCTACTCAATTCTTTCGCTTTGTCCGTGTTTTTAATATTGACAATATTTTGTAATAAAAAATCTGTTCGGTTTTTGCTATTATTATTATTATTATTAAATGCCTCGAAGTCTTTCTTTAATACAAAAAAATAATATTTCCTTCTTTAGTGTTTGAAAACGTTGATATATAAACTTTGAGGGCATTTTGCTAATCCCTAAAGGGACTTGCTCATGTTCTGCGTATAGAAAATTTGTGTGGAACTGACACAATGGTGAGGTCTGGTTTATTACTACAGTATTAAGGTATTGTTGTGTATAACTACATAATATAATAATTCCACCTACGCACTTCCATCAGTTCATATTTAGTGAGTTATTCGGTTAACATCCTGATTTTTCTGTTGTGTTTAAAAGCGAGTTTTATATTTATTTAACTTTACGTATAGTTGTTTATATTTAGTTAGTTTTTTAATTAAAAAAAAATTAATAAATCTCTTTTCTTGTAGCAAATCACATTTGATTTTCTATCAAATTCATTTTATATATGTATACTAGGTTATTCTCAGAATGGAAACATTTGCTAACGTTTTCATAAATAATGCGAAGACATAAATTTTAAACCACCACACTTTTATATTCTTTTCTCTTCAGAGGAAAAAGGGAGAAAAGCTGTCGGTTAGAAAATGACAATAATCTTTGAAAAGTTTTGAAGGACGGAGTTTAATATACTTGAAGAGTTTTCGTATATCGAACGAAAATGTAGTTGGGAATGTTTAGCGAGATGAAATTTCGAGTTTATTAAATAAATTTTAGACAACACAATGGTAAAAGTGTTGAATGAGATTTTAGGACAAAACAAGATTTGTTTGCACTTTTAGATATCTTTAAAGAAGCCATTGTTTTATATCTGATGTAGTTTCAAACTGAATTACAACAAAACTTTCTTACTTTGGAGTACACTAAAGTTTATTTTTAAGTTTAGATACAGATTCTTTCCTATACAGAGTGTTACATATACATTCAAGCATGTAACATGAAAATTCAATCAGTATCACGGTAAAGTGCTAATTCTTGAGTTATCACATTTTATGAATAGATAGAATCGGTGGCGGTATTCTTAACATACAGATGTACGGAAAGCTCCAAACTAGATGGATCACATAAATTATGTACCTACATCTGTCTTTATATCATCTAACTGACACCGCCTACGAGAAAATAGCACCCTAGGGACTTTTCGATGATTGCTAACAAAACATTACTAAAATTTCGATTTTGATATTTCTTTTCCTCTAGATCATCAAGCAACTAGTCCAAGTGAGAAAAATATTTTTTTAAATCTGGCAAGAGTTGTAGTAAACATTTTGATATTGCAGAAAAAGATATTTTTCATTTAGTACTTTTCTATATAAAATATAGGTGGAAAATTACTTTTTTACTTATTGTGCAGAAATACATTTATTGTATCCGACCACTTCAACAGGTTGATATACAGGGTGACATTTTGAAAAGTTTTATGAGTCGTATTGTTTTTTAGATAAGAAATATCAGAAAGCTCAAGATCGTTTTGGTAGTATGTAGGAAGAACTAAAGTGATCCCACTCCCAATCCTCCACCTTATCGCCACTTCAACTTTGAAGAGAAGACATTTTTCTTGCATCTAGTCATAAATGTGTGTAATACCATTAGTAGATTATTTGGCAAGAAAATGCGTGAGTAATTTCTTCGTGACTATTAGCTCATTAAGTAAAAGAGAAAGTACCGATTTTGTTATTTATTGGGCGACAATTGCATTTAAGTATTTTTTATCAAGAAAACTGCATTATTGGGATTTAAAATCATCTTATCAAGAACAACCATCTTCAAATAAATAAGCCCTTCTATTATCAGTAAACTTTATTACAGTGGTTCTCAACCCTTTTTCAGTCGCGGAACACTTTTGAATGTGAAAAAATCTTGTGAAACACTAGAGTTAATAATAATAAACAAGGCGACCCAAGTCATAAAACTAACAACAGAAATATGGATGAATGTTTCTTTTACTTTTCCTTTTTGGAAAGCCCTGGACAGAAATCCAAATTTCCCCGCGAGTTATTTCCGAAAATATAATTTTCAGAGTACTATCCATTGACAAGGTAACCAGCCTTCTTCATGTAAAGAAAATTCACTACTCGTTGGATGGATTTCGCATCTAGTCCTAATATTCAATACTTAAGTATGGGAAGTAATTCTCAAACTTTTTATCCAAGAACATTAAATGTTCTTCCACAATGGAAACAATTTTTCTACATTTTTATCCTGAAGTAAAGGAAACATATCTACTGTATTTTGTTTTCTAATATACGATTTTTCAAAAGAGATATCTGTTTCTGAAATGCTGACAATTTGTCCGTCGATGTTAAAATATTTTTATTTCTTCCCTGGATAGTTGTCTTAACGCTATTTAAATTATTAAAAATATCAGCTAAACATGCCACTTTGGCACACCAAGGATCATTGTTAAGGCATTTTACAAAAGAATCTGTACCTTCATCTTAGAAAAAAGCCAACAATTCATTTTCAAGTTCTAAGATTCTACATATCACTTTATCCCTACATAACCATCTTTTTCGTATTGAGCTTCCATAGACAAGCAAGGTTTTCTAAAGAGCCAAGTTTTCAAAGGTTTTGGCATAACGTAATTTACCATATTTACAATTTGATTCAATACAGATTATAATGTCGCCGGCAATGTTTTCAAAACTAGGGATTCTTTATGTAAAACACATTACGTAGATATGATATCTGAGTTTCTTCTCTTTGCAAGGCTAACAAATCCTTTAACAGAGCCTATCATTGATGGAGCACCGTCCGTACAAATTGTCTTGTCTTGTTGTAGGTACGTCCGATAAGTTTTCTGCAGCATAAAAATTAATTCACTATTTCGTTTTCATTAACGGAACAAACAAATTCTAGTATATGAACTTTACCGCTAATATCAGGAGACTCGTCAATCTGCAGAGCAAAACATCGTTTGGAAAGTTTATCTGTAACTGTTTCCTTAATATTATCTGACATATCCTTAATTTTTCTTTTTATGGTATCGTCTGAAAGAGGAATTTTTATTATTTCGTTTTTTTCCATCGTTGCCAAACATAATTTTACTATCTCACACCATGTTGGTAAAACAAGAAACTCTTCTATGGTATATGGTTTTAATTTTAATGCAATTAATTCCGCTACCTTATAATAACCAATTTGAGCCTTATCAGAAGTTCTGGCAGTTTTTTCAAAATGTTTTACTTGTTTAACTTGCATGTCCACCAGTCTCTTGAAGTAATCTTTAGTTTTTGAAGCAAGATTGGCATGCTTCGTAGTAAAATAGCATCTCAACTTCGCAGAAACCATTGAGCTATTCAGCAATTTTTCTCCATATGCAATACCTTGTGGAATTTGACATTTGTTTTTTTAAATAATCATCTGAATACTGCCTATTAATTTTTCTTATTTTACTACGTATAATTGTATCTCCTGTATGAGTCGTATTTGTAGCAACATAATTGTCACTACTTCCGCTTGTACTTGTTCCATCATTTATACTTTACTCAGTATCATGTTTTTGTTTAATAAATCTATCCGTTTTGGGGCATTAGGACGACAAATATTAGTTTCAATTTTCAATTCATGATCAAAACAACTAATAACAATTAAAAATAATAATTAACTATTAAAGTTATTAGTACAAAAGTGTTAGTATTACCCGGGTATTACCTAATTTAAGACACGAAGTTGCAAAACCAATTTTGTCAAACGCAATGAACGACTGTAAGATAACTGACTTTTAGATAGACTGATAGAGCATTTGCACCACTTGCACTCAAGAAGCTAGTTCTCTGCGTTTAAGGCGTTTACAGCGCACACATGTTGCCAGTTCGTTTTTGCGCATGCCAGTGTTGTCAGGTTGAGGGATAAATCTCTCGGTGTAGGGATTTTTTACCAAGAAAGGGATTGAGGGATTTTCGACTAAATATCTCAATAATATAAAGAAAAGATCAAGATAAATCTTATAATGACCTTTCAAGATTTCGCGGAACACTTGCAACAAGTTTACGGAACACTAGTGTTTCGTGGAACACCGGTTGAGAACTACTGCTTTATTATTATTATTTTTTGGTCTTATTACAAGTTTCATAATAGTGTACACGTTAGCTGAAAGAGTTGAAATCTGCGTTAAGACCAGCTGCAGTTTTTGATTTGATATAACCAAGAGTTTTAGAAAAATACAAAATAACTAGTTCTAACAGGTATATCACACATGTGCGTCATTCCTTTTTAATCTTGAAAAAGAGTAAGTTGTTTTGTGTATTATTATATAGTATATTCCTCTGTCCGTGTTATCTTGCTTGTATCCAACATTTATTCAAGAAAGTTTAAATCTGTGGTTTGAATATCTGTACAAGTACAAGCTAAATTGATACTTTTTACAAATGATTAAATTATCAATAACCATTAACATCAACCGACATTCGCTAATATACTCTTTTCTGCTTATAATCCATTAGTTTTTGACTAATACTGTATTGTTTTCAAAACGTCTGAAACTGATTGTCTTGTTTCTTTAGCATTTGAGAAGTTTTAGTTTGTTATTTATTTAACAGAACTTTAAAGTTTGCGCGACTTTATGTGACATTGACGTGCTGAGAAATGTTTAAAACTTCTGCTGTAATACTGAATATAAGTTCATACAATTTTGTGATTTCCCCGACCTGCCAATTTAGAATAATGTGTACTATATGTAATTTAAAGTAATTAGATAATAATTCAATAACTTTTATCAAATAATTTGTAATTTAATTATTTTTACAAAAATTAACTGTAATTAGTAACTAGTAAACGCTTTTAAAAAGTAATGTACCCAGCTTATAGTACTGGTTTAATTTTTAATTTTTTTTATAAGTCCTTTTACTGTGAAAATAGCTATATCTTTTCTGCTTTTATAAAAAGCCAAACTATTACTGTTCTTTTCGAACGAGAGATATGTACTTTGCTGTCACGAACAAATATAAACATTTCGATAACTCACTGTTTTTCACTATAGCCTTAGATCTCTTACAGCTGTTAGCTCTGAAGTTAAACAAGACAACAATGAAGCAGAAATCTGGAATTTGTAGTTGAAATGGCATGCAAAAAAGAACCACTAAATTCAAGTAAATTTGTATTTAAATATTTAATTTAACACACACATCCTTTAGTGCAAGCTTTTAAACGAAAGTTAATTAGTTAAAATGAAATGTGTACCAGTTTGGAATTCACTTTTGTAGGACTTACCTTTAATTTTCAAAAACAGTAGATTAATTCTTTTTAATGTAAAACAATCATATTATTCGTTGCTTTTAGGATTCATCATTACGATGTTATTCTCTTTATAATTTAAATGTTCCCTTTGTTTTGCTCGAACCGTATTCTTTTCATAAATTAAGTTCCTGGAAAAGCGCCCAAAAAAAAGAGTACGGTATAATTTAGGTATCTTAAGCTTATCAATTAGAAAAAACAAATTTAATCCAGATTTACTTTTCCATTAAACAAATTAAAAAAAGGTATTATATAAAGGAAATAAGAAAAAGGTGGCTCACAATAGGCCCACATAAATTTCTAAAATCAACCTCTTTTTGGATAGACATAATCCAGGCTGTAATTAAAATTCGAATAGAAAAGAGATCAACAAAGAAGATAAAAGGAAAACTGGGTCATGTCTACATCCAAAACATTTCTCTCCTTTTAGTTTAAAACAAGTCTAATTAAACAACAGGAATAATGTTAAAGCCCCACAAATTATTGAAATTATTATCAGACACGTTTATCTAATTCTGCTGGTTCTTGTACTGTCGTTATCTGTTATCTCGGTTTTACTGCTATAGTATGCCTATACCTATGCTGTAAAAGATTCATGCAACAGTTTGAAAATTTACGTGCACCCACTTGCACTCGACAGCTTTTTACTTGGTCTGTCCCAGATTCTCTCTGAAGCGTATCGATCGCAGGCGGCGGGAAAACTTCTGAAATCAGCTTTAGCGGTTTAGTGTTATGCAAAAACGTAAACATTTTTTATGCAAATTTCTATTTGTAGAAACAATTTTTTTATTACAGAAAAAGTTCAACCGAAAAATAATCCAACGTCCTGGCTAACTATTTTATTTTATATGACGCGACGCAGATATACGTATTAACATGGGACTGGCTTTAATTAAAATTTAACGCACATATCGCCCATGCTACAGAAACTAGCACTGAATTTAAATTTATTATTTATTGAATTTATTTTGTAGGTTTGGAGGTAGCTGGTTTGTCGTTATATTAAATTTAAAATAAAATTAAATGCTTATGCCAACTAACCTATCCCGGATTCCAGTTTTATTATTATTGTTGAAAACGTAACTTAAATAGTAGCAAGGTAGAAGATGCTTAAATTACACGAGTATCATGTATTAGACGACTTGAGGTTAGACGAAAAGAGATAGGAATTGACAGAATCTATTAAAGCTATGTTTCAAAGCATGGCGGTATCTGTATATTTCTCTTTTTTAAAAGAATTCTCTTTAGAAGAATTCAAAGCTGACACGTAAGAAACATAAGCTTTCCTTGGTTTGTGCTGCAGGTTTTATGACGGTAAAATAATAAAATCAAAAGTAAATGCTATGACATAGAGACGATGAAACAATAACTTAAAAGTTTTGATTTGTGCCAAACCAACCAAATTCTACTTAATATTCTTTGGAATCTGCATTTGAGAACTATAAATACAATTTGACCACTGACTTTTTGTTTCTTTCTTTTGAGCATTAGTTTGCTGACTTTCATTTACTGCTATCATATATGAAAAGCTACAGTTTAAAAATGCAGATACCATTTTTTTACAAGAATTTAGTCTACACAAACTTGTTTTGAAATTAGCCCGACATAATAATATTGTTCTGAGGAAAGTCCCGGAGTGTTGTATTTAATTTGGTCTATTGCATACTACAAAAAAATTATTTTGATTTATTATGTGCGTGGATTACTTACAAGTTCAGGGTAATTGCCAGAAATACTAATTTTGCACAAAATGACATAACACCCCATTTAAAAAGTTTCCCAAGACCTAAAAGAATATCGTAATAATAATGAATAACTAAAGCAAGTAGTTAAAGAAAATGACACAATACCTAAACAAAGATTGCTAACGTGATACGGAACCGAAATCAAAAATTATCCAGTACGGAATAAAACTCGAAATGGTAATAAAACTAAAGCCAAACAAAGAACCAAAAGAGTAAAATAAATTCAAACAAAATAAACTCAATAATGAAATGTTCCACCACAATGCTCGCTGCGAACGCAATACCAAACAGAAAATTAAAAGTACTTGTCAGCACAATCTTAGATACAAACAAAATTTGAAACTCAAGACCCAAATGCCGACAATCAAGATTGGAAAAGTTAAACTCCGGGACCAAATGCTTGAACAAGCTCTATACATTCTACAATCCTAGAGATTATTTAAAGAAGGGATCAAAAGTTCAGACTATATTCAAATCAACGACCAAGCGATAGAAAACAAAAACGCAGTTCTACTTTGCAAGAAAATGCGGCAAGACACATAATACGTAATATCCAGTAAGACACAAGATAGGTAAAACTCGTGGCTACCAAAACCCATATGTCATAATAATGACAAACGATAACTCATTGGAAATTACAATCTCAGAATTAAATGAGAAAGGAATCGACTTCCCACGTAACAGTATTCAACTAAACAATAAAAAAGTCAGGAAAATTATCGATTCTCAAACGAAACCCAGGATGTTATATATAATTTGTTCTATCTGATTATTGTACTTTACTAAGCAACAGTGAATAAAATAATTCGCAAGAGTTTTGAAGGACATAATAAATTGGCGACGAGGATGGGATTTATTTCTAATATACGTATAATGGATCAAAACAATTCGAACAATTCATTGATCTTCAACAGAAAATATTACAAGCGATGGTTGAAAAGAAAACTCAAGAAGCGACTAGTTCCCCATCGACATCTGGCACACACATTTTTGAAACGTTTGACAAAAGCAAAGAACGGTTCGAGAATTATTTGGAACGATTTACCAACTATTTAGAATTGAAAGGAATAAAGTTCAATATAACCGTTGCAAAATCGGTTTTACTGAACAGTGTGGGTGCTGAAAATTACGAAATACTAAAACTGAAAATTTCGCTGAGACAATTTGCTGACTTAACCTACGAAGAAGTTGTGAAATATTTAAAAGAAGAATTATCTCCATCTAAACGAACTAGATAATGTAGTTTACCAAGTTTTGCAATTATGATCCTTCAAGAAGGTCTGAGACGGAAAATCACGATGGGTTGAAGTACGAATATTAAAAGACGCTCCTACATCGGAATCAACAATTCAATTGTTGCAAACAGTATTTTGTATATATGGTACCGCAAATTATGGTTTCAGACAATGCAATAATATTCAAGAGTGAAGTTTTTACGAAATTTTGCAAAGACAATGGCATTCAACAAAAATTTATAGCTCCTGTTCACCCTCAAACCAACGGAATAGCCGAAAGAAATATTCAAACCTGCAAACAGAAACTGAAAACAATGTCAAGTTCAAATTAAACACTTCAACGAAGAGTTCAAGAAATTTTATTGAAATATCGTTCGACGCCATTGGCAAATGGAAAATCACCTGCTGAGTTATACCTTCATACGAAACTACGTATTAAATTAGACTCACTTATTCCTCCAAAAGAAAAAAAATTGCTTACTAATGTTTATGGAGTTTGCAATTCAAACGTAGGAGACCGAGTTCAAGCGCGTTGATATCAGAACAACAGACCTAATTGCGAAATTTGGTAAACTACATTATCTAGTTTCGTTTAGATGGAGATAATTGTACTCTTAAAAGACACATCGATCAACTACGTTGCACAAAAGCTTATCAAAATGAAAGAATCAGAGAAACAGTGGCTGAAACTCCGCCAGCAATATTTGTGCGAAGATCTCAGAGACTGCAACAAAAATGTAATAATAAGTTTTCAAATTTGCGCGGGAGATTGTTATATATAATTTGTTCTATCTGATTACTGTACTTTACTAAGCTACAAAAAATAAAATAATTTGCAAAAGTTCAAAAAGCATTTTCGCACGACATAATACAGGACAAGTTTAGAAACATTACATACAAACTACAGAACACAAATTTGGGAACACACACATTAGTCAAGCTCAAAAGGTAAAGCCCTTTTAAATATTTATTTGATTTATTGCCAAAGATTCCGTTGAAATATAAAACACACATATTTTACATCTAACTGCAACCAGGCTCTAAACTAGTAACTGGATAAAGCCTGAAGGAAATTAATAACAAACGAAAACGGAACCAAGAGAGTCTCAACCATATCAAAGACGTTACACCAGCAAGCACAAAAGACTGGAGAAGAAAGACCACACAATCCCAATAAAAATAATCAGATGGTTACAACAAAACAGGATGACCATTTGTAGTGATATTTTGCAAATTTAACGTTTTTTCGTCATATTTTCACATTTTTAAGTACATCAGCGACTCTTAATTTAGCGTGTAAGGTATGGATTTACATCTTTAATTCAGACTTCAGACGAGAGTGAGATGTAACCAAAATCAGCGTCCGATTCGTCCAGAGCAGAGCCCTACCAAACGCCGAGGTCACTTCTTTGTGTATTTTCTAATAAGTTAGTTTATGATGAACATTTATCGTTTGGTGTAAATTTAGATTTTGTTAGAATTCTTGAGTTTTCCCTTCAGTGTCTTATGTGGTAAGCAAGTTGACGTCATTGAACGTTAATAAGTCATGCCAAGGGTTTATTAATGGTGTATCGTGAAAATCGTTTGAGTTCTAAAGTACCATTTGTCGGATTTTCGAATTCTTTTCTACGAGTGACGACGCATGACGTAACAAATCCTATTAGTATCTACAGCAGGGTGATATTGGTGAAAGCTAGTTAGTCTTGAACTTATATCAGCGTAGAGTATTGTTCCGAATACGGCATAAAACTAATAATAGTTAAGTTGTTGTGATCATGATCTAATACCAATACCAATGCATTAAGTCTACAAAAAAACCCTTTTACTTTTGTTTACATTATTTTCTATAAATCAAAATCTTTGATACGATCACGAATGGATAGTAAAAAATTTGTCTTCTATTTAAATTAATTTTTTATTTTATTATCTGTTTTGCTGTATAAACCGTTTCTTATATCCTTCGATCGTATTTTTAAAGTGTATTTACTGTGGGTAATGTTAAAAAATAATTATTTTGTAGTAAGATGTTGATTTTTCAAATTATATTTATTTTTTAAATAGCTAGTCCCATTGTAATACAATTATATTTAGCATCAATTTGAAAGCTTTATTTTTTTTCAAACGATTACAGCTAATTATATTGTTATGTAAAACAATTTGTTATAATTACCGGTATCGTAACAAATTAGACACCATTTACTGTGACATTAAAAAATAAAAACAAAAATAAACTAGAATGCAATTTATTTCTGCCTATCTGTGTTCATAATTAAAATAAATGATAGAATAAAGAACTTTTTTGTAAATTTCTTTTCAGTCTCATAAAGTATATTTTAAAAGCCTTTTGGGTGTATGAAAGCTTTTGTTTTTGTTTTATCTAGTACAAGGTATTCCGCAGACAAACTTCTGATTACACAAAGGGAAAAAAACATAACAAAACGGCTGTGGACTGAATGAGAAGATTCTCCTGGAAGAAACGGTTTGCCGGTTTAATTGGCAATTAACTTTAACATAGAAACGTGTTTCGCTTGCACTTGAAATTCTTTGCACTATAAATGCATTACATGCGAAAGACGAGTCTGCATCAGCTTTAAACATCATTAAATGGCGTAACAGCGTAAGCTTTTGTGGAAAATTTAGTTAATGGCATATTTAGCATTTAAGTGGTGGATTCTTCAGTCTTGTAATTTCTACACCTAAATAAAACAACTCCGTTATGCAACACTAGAATGTATAATTTGTGAGAAAGTAAGTTACTTCACGAGATTTTCCATTTATTGAAGTGTCTTGAAATTTCATAAACCTCGGTTTTACATTTTACATTCACTATCTACATTAACCGATGTTCGTTCATTAAATAAATAAAATAAGCTTATTTCCAAGATATAAATAGTACATATCACAAAAATCAATCGTAAAAAAGCTACTTACAGATGTTATTGGAGTTTACAGACATTAAAAGGATTCTTTTCAAAACGATTACAGGGAATAACAATTTTTTTCTTCATAAAAGGGAAATGAGAAATTGTCCGAAGTATGTAATACCCAAAAAGCTATTAACCATTTAGGTTTGACCCCATTAATACTTAATACTCAAAATGTCAAGGATTATTTCCAATCTTACCATTAGATCAGAACCATTTGGGAGATAAAGTAATGGATTTGTTTCCAAATGTTCTAGTAGTATTTTCATAAGTTATGATGAGACTCAAGCTAATCTGATTGTCAAGTCGCTTTGCTTAGCTCAATTTTAGGGTTTTTTAAAAATTCTCATCTTGTAAAATTGTTTGAGATGCTTCTTCTAGAATTTCTGCAGTGTAAACCCAGGTAAGTAGTGATACTTTCATTATGGAACTATGTTTCATTTCTACAACATAAGTAACAGCATCGCTTCGTTGTGAATAAATAAATAGAATTAAGAAAATCGTATAGACATAATATAACTAGACCGATTAGAATTAGCAAAAGCAGAGGCCCAATTTATTTCAAATTCGAACTTTAGTCCGAAACAGGCAATGGCCCGATCTAAAGATGTTGTTTGTGCAGACCTTTTACACACATCAACTATTAGTTTCTAATACTTGAAAAATGTTAGTCAAAAAAAAGCAAAAATAAAGGAAAAAGTTTTAATTGACATTTTATCTGTTTTTAGACTACTTAATGTCGATCAGCACATTCAGGTCAAGAGCCTGACCAGTCCAGCCTGACTGATTCAAAAACATTAATGTAGGCCTAGAAGAATCCAGATAATTAAAAATAGAGCTTTGTTTGTGTGTATGGGAACTTAAGATCATATTCAATATAAAGATCCTTCAAATTAAATATATTTTGGAATTCCACAATAGAAATATCAAAACTCATTGAAAATAAAAGTTCTGCGCTTGAGGTGAATGATGTCATCTTGGAATGGAAGGTTATTGCAGAATTTCAAATATATAAGTATTGCAAATTATGGCGATTTTTATGAGCGTCCATAGGCTTTTTTCTCAAGGGGGACTAATAAAAAGTTTGCGTTATTTTTAATTGTTACGACTCACTCGCTCAGTAAGGCTCGGATGTTTATGATATGTCATTTATTTTTGCTTACGTCTGTCTTCATGCCAAACACATTCTTAGTGCGAATTAGGCTTTTCTATACAATATTAAGTGGTTTTTATTGGTCATATAAAGTCATATTTGGCATGTAAGGGCATATTTTAAGCACTTTTCCCGAAAAGGTCATATTTTAGTTATATTTCGTAAAACTATTTTCAACAAACTTTTAAGGAGTCGTTACTGAATTTGCGAAGTCTGTCTATATGTTTGTATTCTGAAATTTTGACTTCAGATTTTGATTCTACATCAAAAACTAAAGACAACGTGTATCTTGGTTTTTTGATAACTCTTTGGGAACATGGTCAAAATGGCGGCCGAAAATTGGAAAATTTTTAAAAATTTTTTTACTTTAAAATTGTATTCTACATCAAAGAATAAGACAAACGTGTACTTGTAGTTTTTTGATATCACCTCGGGAACATGGTCAAAATGGCTGCCGAAGTCTGAAAAAAGTAACGAAACGGAGTTCATTGTGGTTATGCTTTGCATTCCCAGATGTTTGTTATCTAAAATTTCGCCGTTTAGTGAAAAACCAACAAGGAGTGACAACGTCTAAGTATCGATAGCTACGAATAAAACGTCGGAATTTTCAAACGAATTGTGTAAAATGATGGTGAGTGCTAACACTTCGCTAAACAAAGTAGATAATCGTCATTTCAAGAATCTCATGGAAAAATCTACTAACAAAACTATTCCCACGGAATCAACACTACGCAAAAACTATCTCTCTGTTTGTTACGAGAATAAATAACATCAAAAAGGGAGAAACCGATGAATCGAGAATCGTAAAACACGTATGAGGTGAAGACCACCGCATCCAATAGCATAATGCACAAGTACAGTAACCTACTGCGCATCTAGCTACGGAAATCCAACTTACATAGAACTTATAAAACTACATAAGTAGACTGCTCCAGCAGCTCAGTTTAGAATTAGAAATGCAAAATAATAAACCAAACCACCCTCCTCAGAGCCAAGGCAAAGTGAATTTCCAAAACGTCGCCACAAAATATCACAACATACTGTGGCAATATCCCAATTAACATCTCAAACGGAATAGTGTAGCCGATAACAAGATACGGGTATCAATTGATGAATTGCCAGATGTCGAAAGAAGATATGTAGCCTATGTAATTATTGGAATACTCCACGCTGATCGCCCCGGCAAAACTTTTCTACTGACAACTGAAGTCTTCTTTTTGATAATGCTACGAAACTGTTGTGGGACAACATTCTTCTCTTTGTAACTGATGCTGAGCCGTACATGGTAAATGCTGCTAAAGGTATGAATTTGTTCTATCCAAAAATGATACATATGACGTGTCTTGCTCATGAATTGCATAGGTTAGCGGAAGAAATTCGTGAGAATCTTCCTGATGTTGATAAATTAATATCCAATGTAAAAAAAATCTTGGCAGAAACTTCACTGAGGGTTGAGATATTCAAAAATTTAGTTCATTACCGGTCATTACCAGGTGGGGAATACGGGCTTGATGCTGTTGTATATTATTGTGCAAACTATTTAGTCGCCAAGAACATTGTGAATGGTTTCATTAAAGATGAGGCAGCTTCTATCAAGGTAGTGCAGGAGCTAGTAGCTTATCAAGAAAGATGGCATACATCAAATCTAACTTTGGCGGTATATCAAATGCGATTACTAGGTTAGAAGGTGTTGGTTTCCACATCAAAGACTCTCTGGCAATTGTCAGAAATGTGGAACTCAATATTGAACAGGTAGGTGGAAAAATTGTGAAAATGTGAAAAGAAAACTTTATTTAATATGCTCCTATAACATTCTGCTTCTCCTGTTACAAAGCAATATTTGGTGACGATCGGCGATCATTTTCATTTGATAGCATCAAGCAACACATCGTCATTTAGTATAATGCACTCAAAATGGATCAATAAGCAAAACAAGCTCAAACAATTGAAGTATGAGGACAACTAAGTGTTACTTTTTCAGTTTTTAATGTATAGGTAGGTAATAGTGATATTTAATAGAAGTAAAAAGTTTTTAGGTCATATTTTGGATTTTATTGGTCATATTTTGGTATTTGTAAGGTTATTTTTGCTTGCATATTTTGTCAACTTTAAAATACCTTTGTCCACTAAAGATGAAAAAAGAAGAATTGTATTTATTTTTCGTGGGTGTATTCTATGAAGTTTTTAAAAAATAAATTTAATTAAAACAAATACGCTTTATTGGTAAACATTGCAATATTCTGTTTTTTTTATAATCAACAAAATTCCGCAAAGCAGAATGCACAATGTTCAGGAGTCAACAGGGGGATCTTGAAGACGTTCAGATGTACAAACTGATTGGGTTAGAAAACAGTTGTGTGTAAAAAATACAGTGACTAAGGCTTATACACATATAAAAAATTCAATTTCAATTTATTTGACAAATCTTGAGCAATATTCGTTATTATTAAGATAAACACTTAGTAAACCTTTATGATGCTGATTGCTTTAATTTGTTAATAAAGAAAAAAAGAACTTTGATAACTTCCTAATCATAATCACAAAAAGTTGTGTAGATATATCTAGACATAACAATACGACTAAATCATTTCTGAAACAAAGAAGTGGACATTTTTATTTTTCACGGCTTTTTGTACGCACGCTAATTAATTTAACGGATTTACCCTGTACGCCATAAGACATTTCCCTAAGATAATTTAAGATAAACATTGAAAACACTTAATTCAAAACAGTTTTCAAAAAGAAAGACAATTTACGATCAAGTACAAAATTTATTTACAAAATTATTATGTAGACTAAGTGAGGATAAGATCGAATCATTTGAACAAAACGTTATTATTACTGATAATATTTTTAAGTGATACGATGTCGATGTGGCTATTGAAAAAAGAAAAGATGTAATAAGACTGAGCTTAGATTAGAACAAAAGTTTGGAAAAGAATCAAAAACAAAACCAAACTAAACATTATTTTTATTTATATTGGCAATATCACCCCTTAAATGTGTGTGTTTGTACTAAATACCACTAAACACCATCCTTTAATATAATTAAATTACCATAATAACCATTGTGTTAGAATAATGTATGCTTAAGCGAGCATCTCTAAGACACATTTTAATTAAATTTTGTCAGCCTATTCTGAGAAAACCACCTCAACGATGATATTTCAATGCCCGTATGTGTGTAAATAGAACAACCATAGTATGAACGCGAGCATTTATGAAAATTTAAGTTGATAAAGAAACAAGAGTTTCAAGCCTGAAAGATCCTTCTGTGGGATATCAAAAGGAGAATAATTATGTAGTAGGTATCATTTATACGTAACCCAATTTGTTACTTAGTTTCTACTAAGATAGCATAAAATTATTACTAACTACTACCAGTATTACCTGTAAAGATATTTTAATAAATATATGAATGAATTTAATTGGTAGATTGGGTTTATTTTTTATGTTTTTATGTTTTAATAAGAAATTCTCTTACAACCTCAAAAAAATTAAATAAGCAAATTCCTGAAATAAGGACCAATAAATCGAAAAACAATAATATGTTAAGTAAACTCTATCATTGGCAAAATTTAAAGTACGTTGCCCTAAAACACACCCTTGTTTTTTAAAAGACGAAAAATCCGGCTTTATTTTGTTTTCTGAAAAATCCGACTGCACCCTCTGACACAAGTGATCCTCTTCAAAATATTTGACGGCTTGTATATATGTAGTTGTCTTGTTATATTTATTGTTCGAAGATTGGCAGCTTATCCAGAACGAATTCAATGGTGATGCTCACGTGTATTGTTTGAGATATAAGACGTTTTTTGTTGTAATCGTTGAGCACG
>VTPC01000550.1:67046-83162 GCA_011009095.1 Ignelater luminosus
GTTGCACTTATCCATTATTTCATTATTAAATTCTGCTGACTCTTTGCACTCATGTACTTCATTATTTAGAATTTTGATATTATCTGCCATAACTTTCATTTCCGTTTTGAATATTTCTCTGATTGTTTCTTTTAAATCTTCAGTATTGTTGTTTTCTTGTTTGAAAATTAAAGCATCTAAATTTTTTTGTCGTTTTGATTTTGACATCTTTGATATTTTATATTATACGTATTACTGCAAATATATAAGATTTGGATTTTAGGCGATGGTGAAGTCCTGAAAAGGACCGTCTGAATGGTGTTCTAGAGAGAATTTATTAAACTTCTGTATTAGTAGAAAATGAATTTTTCTGGCACCAACACTGACATTGACACTTTTGACATTGAAAACTTTGAACCTTATTTATATGATTTTATTCTTTCTACATCAATGTGTAGGTTAGGTATATTCAGCCGTTCTGTTGGTTTTAAATTTTATCTTTAATTAATTTAACGTTTAACTTACAACCTGTTCTAATTTAAAACATGTACACCTTTAATTACAGCCCTTCTGATATAAAATGACGTATTATAGACAATAAGTACCTACGTATTTGATTATAATGACCTTAAAAGTTTATTATTATTATTGTTATTATTATTATTATTATTATTATAAACTGCAATATCAATGAACAAACACGGCATTCACTAACTGGATTGACTTATTTTGTATTAGATTCACAATTTTTACGAGTTGTTAGTCTAAATTTAATGGATAACTGATACCTCTAACATTGGTAAAACTTGATCGTGCCATCTTGGCCTATTGAATTACTAACAATATTTAATTTTGGCCATAATAAATATCAACAGCTACCCTTAGTCAACTAGATGTAATTTTGTTTTTAATACAAAACCTATTTATAACTAATAATGTTTTAAATTTTATTTAAACTGCAGTGTGGCGGTGTGTTAATATTTATAAAATTAATTTAATTTAAAGCTTATACTAATTTAAACTGCCAACTTCATTAGTGAAGTAATAATGTTTAAAGTAAATAACTCAAGAAAAATTGTTAATAACGTTATTAGAAACATAAAACCACAAGTGTCACCTACTTTGGTACTCTAAATGCGAAGAACGCCTAACGCGCGTAGTTTTCAATCCTACCCACAGTAAGGACGAAAATCTCCAAATTAAATTAATTTAATTTAAAGCTTGTTATACTTTAAAATAACTTCATTAGTGAATTAATGAGTTTTAGAGTGAATAACTCAAGAAGAATTGTTAATTTAACATTTTTAGGCTACACTTTTATTTTAAATAAGTAAAAAGTTCCTCTTGTGTACTATCTTGCAATATTCTCATATTTAGTTTTGAGTTTCAGTGGATTATTTTAATTCTCTAATAAAATAAATTTGATTAACATCACAAAATAAGAAAATTATTCAACTACAGTTGTAAGCTAAAAGTTGGTTGTGAAACGTGTTATCTCTAAATCTCAAAATCCAATTACATTTAGTAAGTGCTAACTCCATGAAAAATTTCCGTTTGAATTATTACAAGTTGCTCATATCTCTAATGCTTGATAACGTATTTTGGTTGTAAATCAAAGCAAAACGTAATATTCCCCACGCCCACTGCCTGGCTCAAGTATAACACACAACGTTCATTTCGTGAATAACATTCGAAACTGTTATACAAAGGGCTCTATACGAGTATATTCCCCAAAAGCAATTGCAATATTTAACGCTCTATATACAAACGTGCACGAAGGACGAAATTATGTATTTCCTCGCTTTCAGCGTGCATAAAAGATACCATCTGCCAGATACATGTTCATATAACGTTAACAAGTTGACGAGCTGTTTTGTAGATGAGGGAAAAATAAGGGGCACTTAAAATATAAGAAAGAAATGACAATGAAATCGTTTCATCGTTAGGCTTAAAGCGCATGAATGTTGCCCTCTTTCTCTGGAGTGAGAAGTTGACATAATTTTGTCGTGCAATGTAAGGAAAGTTTTTTATTGTGTGGTGGATCCCTAAGCGGACAATTCATTAGCTTTCCGCACATTTAGTGAGAGCTAGACGAGGAAAAAACGTTTTTCTTGGTTATTATTTATTGGTTAATTTCAACACAACAGTCTGGTTAGTTAATCACAATTTATTTTGAGAAATAAAAGACAATATCCTCTAGCTTCTCTAATTCTAATGGTATTAAACAGAATTAATGAAAAATAGTTTAGTTGCATTAGCCTAACCGTTATGATTTACTTGAATGTTTGTAGTTAGTCAATTTTATAGCTAGGTATATTTAATGAGTTCAGTAAGGAAGATTTTTGTTTATATACGTTTTAATAAACCAGAGATTCAAAATAAGAATTTCTATACCAACATTCTTACTGATAAGAAGATTATATTTTCCTTGTTATGTACTCTAAGCCTAAGAAGCTTTTGCAGGCTCTCTAATAGAAAAATAAAGACCTTTGGTGTTGTTTACCCATGGTATCTGCTTATATTCATTAAGATTTTAATTCAAAGAAGTCTGAGAAGAAAACAATTCGTTTAACAATTGAAAATAAAAAAAGCAGAAGCATTCTAAATAAATTGTGAAATCTTCATAATATGAATTTGTCGATGCAACTGCTCTTTTTAACATAACAAAACGCAAAAGTAGTCAACGTATGATAATGCTGACCTTTTTTCCCAAAATACCAACAAAGACTTAAAAGTTGATACACCTCAGAAAATTGTTCAAAATTGGAAATATTAAAGTTAGAAAATTAGAGATGGAGTGGCAAATCTAAGGAACTTGTAAAAGTGCAAATGAATACTAATAAGTTGAATACATTAGTAAATAATTTTTGTAACTGGGCAAATAATGCAAAACATGACCTTCCAGGACCTCTTTC
Organism: Ignelater luminosus; assembly: GCA_011009095.1. NCBI lineage: Eukaryota > Metazoa > Arthropoda > Insecta > Coleoptera > Elateridae > Ignelater > Ignelater luminosus. Next base: position 69,941 of record VTPC01000550.1, read on the forward strand.
TTCAGAAATGAAGTTTTATAAAACGCGCCAAAAAACATTAGCTGGTTATAAATAATCAATTAAACCTCTAAGAGCTTCCAAGTTAATGACGGAAAACCGCATAGGAAAGTTTAATTGAGATAAAGCACAATATTACCATAGAAATGTATAAAGAAAAGTGATTCAAGTTATATGTCCGAAAATTACAACAAGCAATGTAGCTTTAAATTGAAACTGTTGGAAAAACGTTTTAAAAGTTTTTTTGAAATATCTAATTTCAAAACTGATTTTGATACCAATCTTTTTGATTGTAATAATACATCAAATATAGTTATTGCTACTAAAGATATCGTGTTAGATCTACAAGTTATTAATATGGGTACTTCTCCTCTACTTGACAGAGTTTTGGTAAAAACTCTTAAAGAGTTAAAATGTTCTTTAACTATCTCTGACAGCCAATTTAATGCTATCATGGAATCATGTTCTTAATTGTTTTTCATTAGAACGAACAATCTTATTATAATTTTAATACAATTGACAATTGAAGACCTATAACTATTTATTCAATTACTAATACATGTTATTGAACGTTATCTAAATAAGTTTCTCAAAGACTACGTAAATCTCAATTTAAAGTAAAATGGATTTTTATCTCACCTTGACACTCAAGTTAACTCTTCAGTAATAAATATATGTCTAGAAGACACTAACAATAAAAAATAAAATTACGCAATCGTAATGCTAGACATATCAAAAGCCTATAACGGTATAGTGCCTTAAAGTAAATAGAGTTCCAAATATGTTGCCAAATATAAAATAATGAAACTTGTGCGACAAAATTCTATTAAACTGCTGTTGGGCAATAGATTTTCTAAAGAGACCAAAATAAGCAGACCAATAGCGCAAGATTCTCCCTTAGCTCCACTTCTGTTTAATCTCTGCATAGGCTTTAGTATCAATGAAATCTACTGTCTTCAAATGCAATCACGCTGTAGGATGGATAACATAAAACAACCGACTCGATTAAATATATTGTATCAACATTCAGTGATGAAATTATTTTTGACAATAAGGTAATATCCAATTTGCATAAAAATATCTAACGTTTTTGTAATAGCCCTTTGCTTAACAAAGGCCAAAAACTTAACATACTAAATAAACATATTTTATCTATGTTAACCTTTATTTGCAGTCTATGCTCTTAATGATTTAGACTGTTTAATTTGAAGATCTATTAAACATAGAATTAGTCTAGCTGCAAATACTTCAAGTAATATAAGGTATACTTCATGTAAATTTAGAGGCCTTGGCCTAATCAACTTTAACTGGGAAGTGGTGTTCCTGAGAAGTGCGGTACTGGAAACATCTTCTGTCAACCATGTTCTAAGGGCTTGCAGTTCAAATGAACACGCCAGTATGCAAGGCATCATGATTCTAAGATCATATTAGTAAAATTGTTAAAATGATATAAATGCAAACAGAAATACCCACCCAAAGATAAGAATGGTGTAATAGATTTTGCGACATATTAGTATTACTAAACCTAACAAGACAGCTTATTACTTGACGTTACCGAGGGTCACTTGATATTCTGCTTAGTAATCTAAATAGTATAAGCTTAAAGTAAAACAGTGATAAAACGTGTTTGCGTATGGTAATTCCTCTTTTACTACTTAAGCGTATATTATTAAACTTTTCTCACTCGTTATTGTTCCTATGAGCGGGATTCCGGGTGACAAACAGTATATGCACCATGCACACCAAACATTAAAAAGGTCTATAAACCACTATGTGGCCCCATGAAGTGGACAGTTTATGTATTACTTTTTGGATTTCGAGGTAGTGCAAACAAACTGTTTGTATTACTCTTTAAAAAGTTAAAATTGCCTATTTCGGACTTGAACAGAATTTGTAATTTTGTTCTACAGAAATCTATTAATTTATTACAATTCCATATACAAAACCCAACATAAATTCAAGACTGTTCGTTCGTAAACCCTATATATATGGACAAGAATAAATTATTTACATTATTCCATACTAAGAAAAACTATTGCATTAAAAAAAAGTGGAAGGTAATGGCCATGGATATAAAACTAAAGTCTAAAATGTCAAGTATATTTTTGAAAAACGAAATACATAGATTTTTGCAAGAAGTCAACGGCGATCGCTAATTAATAATGAAGGGTAGTATACTATGGCCCGGTTTCTACTCTCCTTTCACTAACTAATGAAGCTTCTTTAAAAATTTAAAAAAGTATAGCTTTATGTAATCTTACAAGAAGAAAAAAGACAAAATCGGTTGCCATGGTAATCAGAGACTGTTTAAGTTTAATGACGAGAACAGAACCGACCCAATATCTTTAAAAATTGATTTGAGAATACTTTGTTTTTTTATAGACTTTTTAATTATTGGTGTTTTTATTTTTGGAGTTTGAAATGGCAAATGTAGTGCTTCATTTTTGACTGGAATTATTATGTATAACGAATTGTAAAAAATGTACAGCTAATATTTAAAATAAATAATTTGGTTAAGAGGTTTAAATTTCTATTTTGAAATTTTACCGCACTTGTGCGGAAGCGTGCGGGCATGACCTTCGCATTGTTATACTTATAAGAATGCTTAAAACAATATAAGAGGAAGGACAACTCTGAGCTGCACAATCCACATTACATTACACTAGTTTTCATCTACACATAGCATAACAAGAATTGCAACAGCTACAAAAACGAAACTACAAAAATAATTAACAAAAATTATAATAAAGTTAAATAGTACTTGTAAATAGGAAAACATCTTTCAAAAATGTATAGACGATAATGTTATTAGTTAAAGGTTTGTTAAAGATGCCAATAGGACTAAAAGATTTTGGTATAAAAAGTAAATTTTTGATTTCTTTCTTCTCATAAAATCATTTTAACTAATTTAAAGAATTATTTGGCTTCTGCTTAATTCGAGTTATCTTTGGAAGAAAAGAAATCGATTGTAACGTTTGTAGCAGGTTTTATTGATGTTTTCTACATTTCTTAATGAAAATACATTTGAAATGTGAATTTTTGTTTATAATTGATGTCCACCGAAACCCTTTTTAATATTTTACAGTAATCAATCAGCATGGCAGGATTCCATTTTACCTGATAGCGTTTTTTCAATTCTAAGATGCCGTGCCGTAATAGTCGTTTCCAATATCTCTTAAATTTTCTGGGCAGAAAGCCAGATGTGCAATTAATTGGTAGTACGAATTGACCCAGAATTATAAACATATAATTCTCAGAAATATTCTTACTAGAACAATTTACTCTAGTTATTAGAATTCTGTGAGAAAAAGCAGTATTGACTATCCAGGGTAGTTAGTGTGTTTATAACTCTTTTGCTTTCGGAGATCAGCAAAAGTATGTACACAGTGGTTCTAAACCAGAGATAAGTTCAAGTTCTCTTTCTTCTTTTAAATCTTCCTAGTACGTTCAGTTTCAGAGACCCAACGTATTTAAAGTTACTTGTGATGTGATTATTTCCCTTTGAATATTTCAGAAGCTGCTTGAAATGAATAAATAAAAAACGCAGTGACAGATATAGGATATTCTTGTCAAGACATTCCTGAGATAGCAGTTAGAAAGGTTTTGACAAAGTTCAGATATTTTTTCATGATGATAAGACCATAAAGATGTTTTGTGTATTTTTGAACAACCTTTCATAATATTCTATCAAGATTTCATCATATATCTCAAGGTATTGTTTGACAAAAACACTACCCTGTATTACCCCGATATGTTTTTCGGTAAATACTTGACCCACCCCATTATCGCAAATCATTATTTCAAACCACAATCAGAATTGCAAATGTTTATCTCAAGATACATTTCAAGAAACATAGTTACTAACATCAATCTTTAACATACTGCTAAACCTTCAAAAGTAACCGTGCTAGAGAGATATTTGAAAGAAAAAAAAGGACTTTTAAAGGTCGAACCCCTTGATAACGAATCTAACCATGCGGTCAGAGCCATTCGGCATTTGAATACAGTATGATACAATTAATAATAAAATATGATTCGTTAATAATACGTAAGAAAATTAGTTCTATCCTATTTGATGTAAAATCAATTGGCAAAATAATACAAGCCTAAGCAAAAATTAAATTTGCTTTGCACACCTTGACGAGCACCACACTGTATAGTGTATATGGCGGTGAATAGTATAAAAATGGTCGGATCATGGGTAACGAAAGCAAGCTATTTGTTTATTTCGAGTAGTTGGTTATTTTGAATAAAGTATACAGTGTGTCCAAGATATGGATGCACAGCATGGGGATCTTGGAAACGGTAAGAGATACAGCATCGGTTAAATAGGATGAAAGCTGGCTATTTATAGAACCTTTTTGTTGGCGTTTGCAAAATCTAGATGTCTTGGATAGTTTCAGAGATATTTAAAAATAAGTAGATTTCTCAATTTTCGTTATTTTTTCTCTCCTTTATTTGAAGAGATATCGGAGAACTAAAATTACTTTTTCATTGCGACTTTTTGTTTTCTATTAAAATACGCTAACAAAATTCCTGTACAACGTTTCGGTTTCGAGTAACCACCATCAACCTCATGTTTTTAAATAAGCTGAAAAACAATTGAAAATTGTTTTGAATAGCTCTTGTTGTCACAATTCTAATGATGTAAACATGATAGAGTTATTTTGATTTTTTATGCTATAAATTAATGCATTATGCAGTACCCTGGCCTGCACGATCACCTGATCTAACACCGTTAGACTTCTTTCCTCTGAGGTTATGTCAAGAATCAGGTGCTCGACCAAAGTTTTGAAGATGAACAGCAATTATTACAACACAACACAAAAAAATCAAAACCAAAATAACCCTATCATGTTTACATCATTAAAATTGTGATGCTGTATCTCTTACCGTTCCAAGATCGCCATGCTGTGCATCCATATCTTGGACACACTGTATATTAATATGGATATTTTACATAGTTCAATTGAAGATGGAAAATTAGAAATCGCTTAAATGTAATTTTCTGTAATATTTAGTCTTTTAAATAATTTTTATTAAAACAATTTCTAATAAATGATTTGAGGTAAATAAGTCAACAAATCTTTTATTGATAGTTGGATAGAATTGAAATGAGTGTATTATAGAAAAAATCTATAATTTTAGTCCACAATAACTATTGTATTCTGTTCACTTAAATATTTTTCTATGCTTCTTTTTTTGTAAAACACAAACTCGTATCAACAGAGAAAAAGAAATGTAAACATGAAGGAACAAAACAAAACAATAGAAAATGTAATCGATAAAATAAAATATCCGCACTTGTGCGCGTCTACACGAGAAGTACTAGTACAAATAACAAAGTGCTGCAATTGCGAGAAATCTTAAAAGAATGAGAATGTTTTTCTAGGGATAGTATACAAATACGATTCAAGTAACCCGTCTCAGTTGTTATGGTTGCACAGGGATTCTGCTACCCCACGGAATGTTTTATAACATATAATTTACTTCCTTCTAGACAGTCGACATTTCGTGAACATTATCGTACAACCACTGTGCTTGTTGATCTAATTTAATTGATGATATTATTAAGCCAATGGATAAAACGTGTCACTCTACTAACACTAATCGATTTGAGTAATTCTACTACATTTCCTTAGATTGGATACACAAGATTTATTTTTATGTTTGTTCTGTTAATTGAACAGGGGAATTCTCGAATTTGTGGTCGAACCCCCTCACCCTCTCGTTATCGTATTGGTGGTTTTGGTGTCATGAATCCTGACCAGCCAATAATCTGCTGGACCCCCCCTCTGGGGGTTGAAGAATTCTCATTTCGATCGAGAGTTCAGGAGTTCGATAAAAGACTGAAAATAAGCAACACACGCGCATCGTGTGTGAAAGTTTGAGATTCAAAAAATTTTGCGTCATATCGGGATCTATTACAAGTGTTTGGACAGCATCCACGTAGGTGAAAGACAGCCTGAGTGTGCACGACGCGAATTATTTCTGTCGTCGTTAAATATTTATTGACAATCCCTGGAATGTACCAAATGTGTCACTGCCGTTAGTGTGTACGTCAAATCTCCCCTTATCGGCGGACGTACCAAACTAAATTCATACCGAACTCACAGTTGAATTACCGTACCGCCTCTCTTATTATATCATTTCTTCCGAAAGAACTAGCGTTGTTAACGTGTTCCTTGTATCTATACCGTTCCGTTGAATCTCTACGAGTTTTGTACTGCTTCGCTCTCTAAAGACAGTTAAAGACAGTCAATATCTACTTTCAATCTAAGTCTAAGTATTAGCCATAAGAGAAATCTTGTGTAAACCAGTGCAGTAAATTGAATGTAATTTGTGCCATAAATGTAAAAAACCTTGTGATATTTTATCACAGTAGTGAGAAGTTATTAATTTAATTCTCGTCTTGTTAGTTTATCCATGCAAGGCTCTGTTAACGTAAATTGTTGTTTGTTTATAACTTTGCGAAATTTGTCTTTCTTAAAGATTTATTTAAACAATTATCTAGATCCAAAGCTAAATACAAAACACCTGGAGATGACGACCCCAGTAGCATTATTGTTATTTGTATTTTACATTTTATTTTATGTGTGCTTCCTTCACAAGCCACCGCAAAATTTCTAATATCCACGAGTGTCTTATTATTCAGACTTTATGTTGCCTTCATATTGCCGGCGTTCTATGCAATTCTCCTACCGATGTTAAAGAATTTATTGTAGCCATGTTTATCTCATGTTTACTTGTTTTACGTGCACTTTTATGTGTTTACCTTTTTCGTTATATGTGTTTATGTTAAAACGATTTTCAAGCAGTGTGAACCAAGACCGCTGTAATCCGTTTATTGTACCAATTTAATAGTATGCTAATAGATGTTATCAACTTAACTTTTGGCTTTTCTTGTGGTATTAGCATACACATAGATGGTTTCAGTGATCAGCTGTTCCGGAACCAAGGAACGTTGACTTTCACGTAGCTACATAATATCAGCTTAATCCCTCATTGGGAGTGTAAGTATCTTAAGAGAGTGCAGTACAATTTCGATTCCGTCTACTTGTGTAGCGCTCGACTTTAATAAGCTTCTCGCCTACTGACCTAAATACGGAGAGCAGCTTTCGAAATTAGGTCACCGACTTTCTATTGCGGCTGGCGTCCTCTCGATCCCGAAACCATCAAGATTCTCGTATCAACACTACCGTCTACCGCCGGCTCTAGGCCTTCCTTGCCTACCACCCGTCTTCGACTGTCAAAAGCTAGCATTACAGGTGGCATACCGATTTTATATATGGTTGTGTATGTCGATGGGTCACCAACCCCAGTTTTGCACGTACCAGTGACTGTAAAGTTGTTCTTTTGTATCGATTTAAATTAGATTGTACTAGTTTCTTTCAACCAATCCAAATTTTCTCGTACTTCTAAAACTACTGTACTGATAATATTTTTGTACATTCTTTGCGTTTTAATGTTTACGTATGCTATGGTTTAAGAAGGGATTTATCAAACAGAACGTTGTTTTTATGTAATAAAAATAAATGGCTGCCACCTAGCCGCGTGTTCAGTTTAAAAATATATAATGCGAACTGTTGTCAAAGGAACGAAAACTTCAAGCGCCAGGTAGCTATTTTACAAAACTATGTAGAAAAATTAAATTTGTTACGGAAGGACAGTTGTCTTGAAAATATATTATTGATCTATCGTAAGTAGAAACTGTCATATGATATGCTACCGACAAGCAGTACCAACATAAAGGTTTTTACTGAGAGCTGGTCCCTTTCTACAGGCACACAAACTTATTTTGATCCTAAAATGCAGGTTAGAATATTTAATGTAACAGTAATCCATACAAAGAAAGACATTTTATATAAAATAACACTAAAAATAGAAATTTTAAGGCAATTGATTTCATGAATTTGAAAAGTAATTATGTTTATTGTAAATAAGCATTGTATTTAGAAATTTAAACCAAAAACAATAACTAGGTAAAAATAAATAAAATAAAAAATTAATTTTATAGGACAATAAGTTGAAATTAAAATTTTTAAAGCAGTTTTTTAAGATCAAACTGTAAACATCTGAATCACTTTTGTCATAGAATTTCGTGAAAGATCTTAACATTTTAGTAGAACCATCAACGTTTATCCTCTCTAAGCTGGATTGAAACCACACGATTTTGCTTGTGTTACAGTTAAAACTCTCAGCGGCAACAGCAACTGACCTAAACTTGATCAAAGTAAAATATAGAGTGTGTATCAGATTATATTGACGTTGAGGTAGACTAGTATTACGTATACAGTAGAATTATTGTTGAAAATACAAAACTAATCATGAAGGTATCAAAGACTAAAGGCAAGCACTAACAACTAAAGAATGTCCACGCAAAGAATTGCATATCATTGTAATTAACTATTAACAAGATGCTGTTTCTGCATGATTTAAAACTTCCATTCAATCTAACTAAAAATTTTGAAAATTATCTTCAGTCATCTATACATTTTTGCGCACCATTATTTAACACAAGTTTGATTTGAAGAGTGAATATTAAGTGAAATTTAAATTTAAAATGATCTACATAAAAGTTGTTAGCCTTTTTCGTATGGAAATTCGAAGCACAAGATACCGAAATTCCGTTTCTATTACCGGTATCACACGAACGAGTTGCCGGAATTTGTCTGAAATCAATAGGTTTTCACATTACAATAGAAGTTAACGCTTTCATAAATTTTCTTCTGCGATATGCGTATTCGTTTGATCTATAGAAAGATAACAAGAAGTTTTGGCAAAGGAAGAAAGTCTGACGTACACCTTTAAAGGAGATTGAATTACAAAGATTTTCTTGTTGTTTTTGGTAAAATTGTGTTTAATTTAAAACATTTATAGTTTGAAGCATTAAATATCAGTCTGTTTCTGTAATAGGTTTACGTTAAAACCGAAATAATTCAATTAACAACTTTAATTTCCGTTTGTTTAAAAAAGGTTTATTTGTGTTATTCCTGACCATAGTTATCGTGTATGGAAGTTTCAAAGCTTGTATGCATACATATATGGGTAATTTTAATATCATGGGGCATAGTTAAGCAAGTATCTAATACCTAAAATATATACCACGAGTATGATACTACTAGGAAAGTGTTTATTATTAAATTATGTAGGGGTTTAGAGAGCCCGCAGGCATCTACTCGATTTTCCCTGCCAAAATTCTGGTGATAAATTGATATATTATGTATCACAGGTGCGGGAATAATCTAATTATCTTTGTTACCCAGACTAGTAGGTACTTGGATAACGAAAGCATTTTTTTAAATAAAATTTTCAGCTACTTTCTTTTCTAACTTAAATTGCAGTATGCTTTTTATCTGTAAATCCTTTATAAAGCGGATAAGTTTCAAGAAGCCATTAGGAAATTATTACTAAAACAAGGGCTTTAAAAAACAATTTAACCCAAAAACTTTATCAAAGCGTTTACAAAATGGAAATCCGCTGTTTCTAAATTACATGCTTTCGTTAAATCTTGCATTTAAATTTGGTTTCAGTTATAAAAGACTACTGAAACTACCAAGTTCTTTGTCTTTTTATCAATTATATAAATATTACTATCTAAATAGGCTGCTTGGTTGATTTTTATTCTACTATATGCGTAAATATACGTTCCATAAAATAATTTTCTTTGGCATCTTTTGTATAATTTATTTTCGCAGAAAGGCTTTGAAAATTTCTGTTTAAATAGAATAGGTACGAAATAGATGGAGTAACTAAGCCAATTTCCAGTTTACCAACATAAATAGCGTTTTATTGTGCCAACTAGAAACTGCAAAATTCAATTAGTTTTTGTATACCTGACTAACGGAGAATGTATGTAGTAAATGGAAACAAAAGGCGTTACAGTAGTTTTGCTTTTACATTTACACTGTCATTAATCATTGTTCCTTATTCAGTATTCTGATATAAATTAAATTCGTGTTGCTATTTGGACTTTTAAAATATTAAAGTCTTCAGGAAGTTCTTTTCAAATATATTTTAGATTGATTAGTTACTTCAGAGAATTTGTGTGCGGCTTATAGAGTGAACAGTTTTATTTCTAGTTCTACCAAGCTGTTTTTAGTAATAGTTTTTTGCCACATTGAAAGGTTTCTGTATGGTGGTGGATTTTGTCACTGACTATTGGGACTATCAGTCTCGGACTTCCAATAAAGTAGGGTCTCGCAGGGGCTTTTAAGTTAAATTACATGTGTAAAGTAAATCTATATTTTTTCTTTTTTTTTTTATTAAATCATTGTTTTGACAAAAACGAATTAAAACGTTAGCAATCAGGAAACGGTAAAGTCGTTTCAAAACGAGAAAATGGGCAGATTTAACTCATTAATCATCATGCTAAAATGGTGAAAAGTCATTGAGAAAATAAAATAATAATTATATTAACAAAAATTTAACATACAGAAACTTGTATATGGGACAGAACATAATATTGCTAGCTCACAGCTAGAATTGTTTCGCTCCCGTCCCTATCAGCAACTAAATTTACTTTTAGTCTGATGTGATTAAGATTCTATTTATATCATTTTTAAATTATATTCATAAAACTGAAAGTGCGATCTAGCAACAGTAATAAAGCAAAACATTTTCTTAAAGACGGGATAATTTTTGACAAATGCTATTTCTTAATAACCATGGTCCGTACTTATATGCACTAAAAATCTTTAAAATATGCTGAATTTATGTATGATTTTTTTATACTTTAGAAGTACGCATTATATTGCTTAACATATGTCCCATACACAGTGTGTCCATATTTTAATGCTCACTATTGGGATCTCGAAAATTGTAAGAGATATGAAGTCGGTTAAATTAGAAAAGATTTGGCTATTTTGAACATCAGTTTACTTACTTCAAGTAAAATATCTCAGGAACGAGCAAAGATAGAAAAGAACAGCAAAGAGGGTGTTTTAGAGAATTTACTTCGAAACACAAAAAAATTATTTTTGCAACTGTCTTTTGTTTTACTTCGGCGGTGAAACGTAAATCCAAATTTTTTCTAATTGAACGCCTACTTGATTTCCATATTACTGAACTGCACGCCTTAAATGCTTTTCAGTAATACATGATTTGACTTAGCTATTCTTTTGTTTTACCGAGTTATGAAGTAAAAATCAGTTTTCATCATAGTGTGTCATGACATCTAACACACAAAGTCATAGAGTTTTATCAAAGAAATTCATTTGTAATGCAAAAATTGCTAAAACAAAATAAATACGCTTTTATGGGGCATTAGCTGCTTATTTGATGCTATCTGTGAATGCTCGGTAAATTGTCTTAAAAGCGTCTTTTGTTTTGTTTTAGCAATTGTTACATAACAAATGTAATTTATCTGACAAGAATCAATGATTTTCATATGTTTAAAGCAATGGCACATTAAGTGGGAAATGCTTTTTATTTAAAAAAAATTAATTTCGTTTTTAGCAAATATCTATCCCAGTAGTAAACATCGAAATGTGGACACACTGTATACACTAAAAAACATACTAATTTTAGAGTAAAAATAAAAATACACATCTTTATTCAAATACGCACTTTTATTCAAATGAACAGATGAATGAATGAATAATGTTCTTAAATAGCCTCTAGCTAGTGGTATAAATTATTACAGTAGTACATCAAATATTTTTCAATATAGTCGATGTCGATTTTATGAGAATTTTGTTTATTTAACTGCAAAAAGTAAATTAAAAAAAGAACGTGGATTTATATGCACCACAAATATACGAAATTTGAAAAATATACTCAAAAACCTAATGACTCGCATTATAAGCGTTAACGTCTCATATGATACAATTATATGTATTATAAAAACTTAGTAAAATCAGTAAAAAGAACTTAATATGATGTGGCTACATACCTGCAAGAAAAACACGGATTTACCTATAATTCCAGGTTCTGTCAGTAATGAATATTGGAATATTACAAAAATGTTTCTTTTTATTCAGTTCATTTAGAGATACACAATTATAGATTCTCATTCTTCGAAATACTTAGTTTTATACAAAAGTATTATTAAATGTTTCTGGGTCCAGTTGGCTATGGAATCTAATTTTGATGTGCGGGCTTGTTGATTTATTTCAACAACTAATACATATATGTTTTCAGACAATTGTCAATTACAAAAGTCATTGTCCTGCATTTAGTTAATCTTGTGTTGAAATTTGTGGTATTGCTCTACATTTATATCTCTCTAATTGCGCTTATTGTACGAAGACAAGTGCTGTGTCTGGGTAATCATAGTAAGACTCTTACAAACTGTAAACATTGAAACATATGAATGACATTGAGAAATTGGACATATTCTATTCGAGTTTGCAGAGATGAATTTAGAATCCGGTTTCCTAATGTAAATGTTCCGGATAACTCTTTAGTTTCTTGCATTGAAGATGTAGTTAGTCGACTTGTTAAAACAGGATTTGTTGAAAAGAGTAGATCTTCAGGAAGACCTTGATGTAGTTGGTGTAAGCGTATGAATAAATTTTATTAATTAATCGCAGACCATATTTCCTTTATTTTGTAACTATTTTTCTTTATTCTTAGCTTCTGGCATTGAAAACAATCTGTTCTATAACATTTTATTTGATTAATTCCTACACTCTAAACAATAATTAGTTCATCAATGAGGTTTACTAACAACTAATTTTAACTTATTAATTTAATTCTTAAAAAACATAAGATTAGGTAACCACTATAACAAGGATGCAATGCGGCCATTTTGACCATGTTCCCGAAGAGATATCAAAAAGCGACGACACACGTGGGCTTTAGTTTTTGATGTAAAATCCAAATCTGAAGTAAAAATTTCAAAATTAAAAAAATGCTGACATACAGACACACGGACTTCGCAAATTGAGTAACGACTCTAAAGGAGTTCGTTTATTCAAAATATCATCAGAACTTTCGGATAGCTCTTCTAAAATTAGTATTCCTATAATTTTGTGTTTTAAAATGAATAATTTTATGAAAACAGGAAATTTCAAAATATTTCTTCATGTGAACTAATTAAAATTATTATTCCAAAGATTTCTGCATTGAAGTTGCCCGATAAAATAAAATTTGTTAGAAACCCATAGCGTGTCTAATAGAAAACAGTTTTTGGGCAGATTTCATTTTATGAAACCTGGGGTTACTAGACAGGAGCATCTTACTGTTAGGGTCACTTATTTAAAAATATTTTATTTTAAAAGTG
>VTPC01000551.1:0-10813 GCA_011009095.1 Ignelater luminosus
ATTAGACGTCCATGGAACATAATTTGTTGCAACTTTGGACATTCAACGAACATCCGTTACTAGTCGTAATTTGGATGTTATCCATTATAAATCAATATACAAAAGTAAGTTTTGAAAGGAATCTCCTCATTACTCAAGTAGATAGATAATGGAATGAAACAATAAACAGAATATTTACAATTTATTAAAATTAACTTTTCGGAACACTTGGATCTTTAATGGCTTTACTAACATCACAGGTAAAAGAAACTGTAATTGCATATCTAGTTCCCTTGGTAACTTTTTCTACCCGGTGTACATTTTCAGCACCAGATGTAAACATTGAAACACGTCCTTTTCGTGGTTCCAATGTTACATTATTGGTAGGTTTTTCTATAGGACCATCTAGAAATATTAGACGACCACCATCAAAATCAATTCCATAATCTGTTAGATACAATAATGATGTATAATGGAATGACTCATATGTTACCTAAAATGTTAATTTAAATAACTTTAAAATATTTCACTGTTTCAATAGTCATATTACTTACTTTATCGACATGGACATGCCAGTACTCATCATGCTCTGTTTTTGGTTCTAAGTTTGTTAATCTAGAGAAAAATGTTGGATGCGTAAGATGTAAACTATCAAAATCTATTTGGAATATCTCAGCAATTGCATGCTGGATTTTCGATTTAACCACTTTATAAACTGTTAAATCAGCTGCATTAAATATCTTTTTAGATTCCTCTAGAGAATAGATGTTTATAAATTTTTGACCATACGAAAGTGCTCCAGAATGTAAATCCAAGATCGATGCACCACCATCAGAACCACCCAGGGATATACCTATAAAAAGAAATACAACTGTAGTTATTTTGAAATATTCTAGTAATATTTAATGTAATAGCCACAGAAAGAAAACTTTGTAAGTAAGAATATAACAAGCGCTTCAATTATCATCCAACATAGCACAAATTAGAAGCAACTTTTTTCTTTTTAACAAGTGATATCAAAACTGACAGTTATATTTTTGTTATTTGATAGCATCAAGTGCAATGATAAAATTATCAATGTGAGATGATCGTTCAACTTCAACTAATTAAAAAAGTTGAGAATACATCATGTGCCATACAGATTATATTTCTGAGTAAACATGAAACACTAACTTTTTTTTGTTAAGTTGGCAAAAAAAATTAATTTGTATTGACAGCACTGAAAATTAATGACAGCCAATGATTGTTTTTATTTCTGAATACCTTGGACATGCAAACTCACATCAGGTGTGTTAATTTCTGAATGCAACTCAGAATAGTAGTAGTAGTATTCATTTGTTTTATCTGTTAGTTAAAATGACAGTACACTAGCCTGTAAAATTCCTGCCGTCATTTTGACATATTAATTTAAATCTATGCAAGTTCACATTTTGTAATTGCAACAAAATTACTTACCTCTTTGTGCAATTTTTAAAAGTACATCTGCCTCATTTGCAGTAACTAATTTATCAGAAACGTGTCTGCCACATTTTGCCGGCACACAACCTGAAAAACTTTCAATTTCCTCTAAATACTCATTATCACAAGGAAATGACTGACCACGTTGTTGTAAAACTTCTTTTTGCTTTGCAAGGCTTGTTTCTTTACCATCTTTAGCAGTATACCATATATACACAATTACACCTAAGATTACAACAAAACGACTCCAAATTCTATGACGTGAGATGTTTTTGATTGATTCTGGTTTTCTATAAAGTTAAATATTTTTTATATTTATAAATATGATTAAAAGACTTTAATATTTACTTGAATTTATTACCCTCTGGGCTTTGGCCTCTAACACCATTAGCATTTTCACTGAATAATTTTTCTAATTTCTCTTTTTCTTTATCTTGGTGTTTTGAAGAATTTTTCTTATTTGAAACTGCCATAGTTTAATTAATGAAATTGCCTGTGGAGAAATATTTTGCATTGTGACCTAGTAATCTATAACCTTTAGAATTTGTTGCTTACTTGAGTAAATATCTTATTTCCTGTGTAGCTTAAAATTACGACTCCTTCCAAATCTTTCTTTTAAAAAAATATAATTATATACGTTTTTATTGCACTTTCACTAGAATTGGTAACTCCTATATTAGCTTAAGCATAAGGTCTAAGTATTGATTTACAAAATTTTACGTGGAATGTATACGTCAGTATTTACAGTATTTCGGTACAGTTCAAAATTAATTTCTTACCGGCGTAAAATTAGTTATCTTACATATTTATTTTATATTTACTTATAACTACATTCTGCAGAGAAAATATGGGGCAAGTTAATCAGTAATTTACTAATGCCTGATTCACAATCACCTTCTTGAGTTGTTGTACATTATTTCCAAAACGTATCCCATAATCTAATAACTTAAAAAGAATGATTGTATAAAAGTTAGAAATAATTAATTTTTTAAGTAATATAATATCTTAGTATGGATATTTCTAATGTATTTGAGGTGCTGTGAACCTCTCTTTACTAGAATTTTACAACTGTCAAATCAATGTATTTGTTAGGTTAGGTTCACATGTGTTAATCGTTTGGTTTTATAGGTTATATTTATTGTATTCTGAATAAAGTGTTTTTCTAGCAGTAAATACGCCAATATTACCTATTCTAAAATGTCTGAACTTCCTATTACAATAGGTTTTGGGTAAGAACAATTTTCTTAAGCACTGCAATGTATGTTAAAGTTTGTTTTGTAGGGGAGGTGCTGAATTATTGTTCGATAACAAGAAGAACCATCCAGTTTCTCTTCCGGTAAAGGATAAAGCTTGTATGTCCACAATCTCTAAGTTCTTTAATTCTATTTCTTTAATTTTTATTTTGTACATTTTGTATGTCAAGTTCTTTTTTCTAGGGAAAATTGGTGATTTAATATTCTGGATAAAAGATAATTTATTAAAGGAAAGACCAGACTTATTTATTCAAGATGACTCTGTGTAAGTACTTTTTGTAATAATGTAATCTTTACTACGGAAACAACTGTATTTCAGGCGACCTGGAATTCTTGTATTAGTAAATGATACAGATTGGGAATTAGTGGTAAGTTTAAGACTATAAATGGATTAAAAGTGACATGAAGGAGAATAAAACCACTGAATTATTTTATTATAATAATTAGTTAGAAAAAAACTTACTGAGTTTTATGATTTCTGCAAGTTGATTAACATTGCGCACTTTGAAGAAACACAATCTGCAGGTGAATGCGTATTTTATCCTAATGGTGCAGTAGTGAATTGAGTTTTTTTCAATTAGGTAATAAAATCTGAGGAGCAATAATTGATAGAAAATCATTCTTATAAGTAAAAAAATTCAAATACAAATCTTAGAAGAAATTGTAATTTACACTGTGCTAATTTATTAATGCTGCAACTACCATAAAATACTTGAATCCATTGTTCATCAGTTTAATCTTGCATATTTGGTTACGTGCTTGCTTGATTATCAGTTTAGCACTGCTAAAACGTAACATGTAAGCCAAATGTTGATAGGCTTGTGATCAAGGGTAAACCAGTGTGAGCACTTGCCCCACCAAAATATTATATACCCACCTACCAACGAATATTATTTATTATTATTGTAATACCATATTTTGATTTCTGTTACCAAGGGCAAGGGCATCTAGAGAAACTTCTTGGGAGAGATCATATTTACCATTAATAAAAAGGGATAGATTTATTATAACCAACTGTTTTTGTGATCATCACTTTTTTTTAACCTGAAATTAAATGTGAAAACAAAACTCAAATATGGCCTACTTTCTTAATATTGGCAAAATATTATTTCTTTCTAAAGATGACTTGTTCATTTCTTTAAAGACGTTATTTACAACAAATTTAATTTATAATAACGTGGCACATTTAGTTTGTTTTGTTAAACTTTACTGTTTTTGGCAAATTTAATTCAAGTGTCCTATGCATTTTTTCAGGTAAGTTATGACTAACTATGCATTCCATTACAAAAGAATAAATTCCATGACATTCTCCCAGTCAAGTTTTGCCTTCCTGTGGGATCATCTGAAAGTTAAAAGTCAAATCATCGTTATTTTAGTGACCAGCATAGGCTATACTTCTCTTCTCAGACCTCCACTGGGTATGCCCACTCTTGTTATAAGTACACTGCAACCCACCTCTTATGGTGGCTCACAATTGGGCTTGCCTTAAACAGAACCTAAAAAATTAAATATTATAAGTTTCATTGTAAGCAATTACATAACTATTTCTTTTGTGAACCTGACATAAATGTTTTCTCTACTTATTTGGTAGACATTATCTTGGAATTATGATCATGAATCTTTGAATCAAAATTGAAACAATCACAGCAGATGTGCAATGCAGCAAGTACAGTGAGTAGAAGAAAATAAGAAATCAGCTGCCGTCAATAGCAACAATATGATTCGCTACTCAACAAACTGAAGCTTTTGTGATCAGACTGCTATGCTGTGGATGTTTTTGAGAAAACAAATGCAAACAAATTGATTTCCAAGATAGAAAACTTTGAACTTTATCTGTCTGAGTTTTGCATTGCATGGCACATGATTTCTGAAAGAACTCCATGTATTGGTGGATTGGAGAATCTGCAGTCAGAACTGTTAAAAATAATTTGAAAGGGCAAATCTCAGTAAAACTATGTTGAAGCAATGTAAATCTTAAGATTCCTAACTCTTCCAACCCAAGTTCTGATAACTCCTTGTGGAAAAATCTTTTCTTCCCTTCTCCAAAATGATAACGTTTGATCAAATTTTATGAAAATTTTTTGCTGCTCAGATACTGAATACAATTCAAGCAGTTTCTCAGAGGCATAGTCAAAGAATTTGATTAGTATTTTGGTGAATTAATGAATCCTGTTGGTGAAAACTTGTTAATTAATTTTAATGATGATATTAACCAAATAAATATTTCTAAATGAAAAAAATGATTGTATAATTTACTTTTGTCTTTTAAAACATATCTAATCTACTACTGTTTTAATTTTCAGGATACCGTGAATTATGAAATTCAACCAAATGATAAGATAGTCTTTATATCTACACTTCATGGAGGATAGACATTTAAATTATTAATAAATTGAATTGTATAATAATATTTTTATAACTTGACTCTTTTTTGTAAATAGAATCTTAACGTAACTAAAGAATAAAAAGGGAAAAAGACATTTCTAGTTTCATTTCAACTTCTCTTCGGCTAGTTTCCCAACTAGTTACAAATTCTAAAATTGTAACAAAAGAATACTTTAATCTAATAATAAAGTATAAATGACTTTTTGAAAGATGAGAATGAAGTGTTAGGGCGTGCTTACAATAGGTAACTTGAAGTTAACACACGTGGGGAGATACCAGGAAAAAAAAACCCAACCTGTCAAGATAGTACCGTGTCTACGAGTACACTTCCAGCATCAAAACCACAAGATCTCCATATAAACGACCTTATTATTCCGTTTAGCGCCATTATCGTTATCCCTTTGCATCGCGTAAAACTAATGTTAGATAATGTGAGACATATTTTTATTTTCTGCAGTATCTTTCGTGTTTGTTTTTAAAGGCTGTTCTTTGATCTTTTTAAACGTTAATATTTAATATAAATATTTTGTAAAAATTAAGGTTAGATGGGCATTTATACATAACGAAATAATTTAACTGAGAATATGTAGCAGGAAATGTATTTTGAAATAAAAGGAATTAAATAGGGAGAAATTATTTATATGTACAAACTGATTAAAACTAGATTAGGGTGAAACATAAGTGATAATTGAGTAGTGAAGGCGAGCTTAACGGCAGGCTATTGAACGCCATCGGGTTCGATTTATGACCGCATTTACATGGGTTCGGTTCGCTACTACCCGACCACGAGGACTGCATTGTAGGGAACATAATACGTATTTCTAAAATTTACTAGTGTAACCCGCAACCTGGGAAACGGGAAGAGCACTAACGCAGTAAATTCTGGTTATCGGTCTAATGCTGCGGTATGGGCACTAATAGAACTTTTCCTAATGCCTCTAATGGTAAGTGTCGTTAATGACACGTGGCGTTTTAGATTAACCATTCTGCTTAGCTCTTCGACCTATATAGATGCTTATCTAAAAACGATTTTAATACTTGAAGAAACACTTCGTAAACATGTTTTATTTGATTGTATAGTATGATGTTAAGTAAAACGTACACAGTTGAGTTTCCAACGAAGGATTTAGATTACACTAAAACTCTTGCGTTGAAACATTCTTTTGCTTTTAGCAATCCGTGTACACCATTTGTGATTCATTTACATTTGTAAAATCGATAAGTTTTCTCACTTTATTCTTTAATACGGTCCTTCTTAGGAATAACGGTATTTCAAGAAAGATTACATGACCCCTTTCAATCATTGGATGACATCTATTACTTCTGTGCTATAAAAATGTCTTTTTGAAGCAACTAATAGTCGTTGGAGTTAGATTTATTAAAAACAAAATATTCAATTCTAAAATTGGCTAGGAGTTACTATCACTCTTTAAGTATAATTAAGTATAATTTTTAGATTAAGAGATTAACTCTCGTTTCTTTACTTAAATAAAGAAAAATAAAAATGCATTTCAAATAAATACTGTCGGCTTAAAAAGTCTAATTAGTCGTTTTCCTGGAGATCTCTGCATTTCAGAAAATATCATTTTAATAGATTATGACTTGGTTTCTGCTCTCCTTTTACTTACTTGATGAAGCTTCTTTGAAAACTTAAAGAAGTATAGCTTTGTCTGATTTTAACGAGAAGAACAAAAGACAAAATTAGTTGCCACGGTAATTAGAGAATGTTTAAGTTTAATGAGGAGAGCAGAAACCAACCATATGTGTTTTTATGTTTTGATAAAAATATTTGTCTTAGCGAAGCACCAGTGATTTGTTCAGCGAGGCGCCTTAATCAACTGCCTGTTTGAAGCTGGATTACTACCAGGGCGCTCGATTCTGGTACAAATCCCACCTCATCCAAGACGACTATGTGATTGCTAACCTCTGGACAAGGCAAACGTCTTTGCTGATGTTCTTGAAGAAGTTCAACTCTCCGATGACTCCTTGTCTGACGCCCAAGTGTTTAGCAACGTTATCTTCGACCCAGACATTACTCCTCGCCACTACGCTCTAGCTCTGGAACAGGTCACCCTTTTTTTTGGACATCATAAATCTAATTCTCGAGGAAGAAATGAACCAAGTTTCATTTTCAACTATTGTTTTCGTTGTGGACACTTCCACAGCGCTTGGAAAAAGGCAAGGCCGTCATGACCCACAGATCCGACAAATCAATCACTAACTCAGTATCTTACAGGTCCACTACTTAACGTCATAGATAAAGTTTTCGAGGGGATATTGCGGCAAATAGATTTCGAGAATCCTTGGATGTCCAGAATCTTTTCTCCAATCATCATACCAGATTCCGTTTGGCAGATCCATCACCGATCGATCCTCTTCTTAGTTTCCACACCGACGTAGCTGCAACCTTCAACCCCAAAGCTACGTAATGACCTGAGATATCCGCTTGCTTCGTCCAGCTATCTGTCTGTCGTCAACATCGTGTGCGAGTACATCACGCTCTGTCCAGAATGTAACATGCCGCGAGCTGGCGTTCTTCCAGGGTCCATTATTTTGCTCTTTCATCTTTTACTGCCATGATATCCCTACCCCGACGAGTCCAATGTCTTCCCAACGATGCGGCTGTGTGGGTTACGTCTAGAAGCTCCACCGAAAGAATCCTCCTGTTTAAATTTGGACGACTAGAAACGGGGGGAATTAGACCGAATTAGCAAAAAATCAACGTTAACTATTTCGTCACTGCAGCTATACTGCAATAGCCAGGAACTAGGGATCTCGCGTTTTCAGCTTTCGTCACCACGCTGAGATGAAGTGACAAACTAAAGCACACCATTCTGCTCTTCAGACTCCGTGGCGGCATTTTAGGCTGCCATCCACAGACGTTGTTATACATCTATAAAACCTCCATCAGACGTGTGATTCTCGCCACTGCGCCGTCATATGCGATCGCGAGATTCCGACAGAAGGAAAGGGCCATTGGTAGGAAGATCCTCTGTCTGCAACGTTTTCACCTTTTGGAGGAAATGTGTGACTTGAAGGGAATTTCTGCGCATTTCGAATTCACGATGGGCGGATACATGAGCAGGGCGGTAGAACAAAACACTGAGAACTTTTTGAAATCCTCAGAATGTTTATCTCCACTTCCGCATAGGAAACCCAGAAAGATACGTAAACATTTCCTTTCTTACCTTATGAGAAGTGTCGAAAACTTGACTTTCCAGCCGGTGGATATCCTACTGGACACGTCCCTCGTACACAGATAAAATACTTACCCCCCCTCATTGCAAGATTACCGAGGGACATAGTTAGCGGTCCTTGCGCTATGATCGCATTCAGGAGGTCCAGGGATTAATGCTCGGGCTGACTGTTCTCAATAAAGTTTATTCGCGATTTTCCTAGTGAGAGAGGCAAATGCAAGAGGAATATTCTTTCACGGACCCACTAGCAACACATCACATCAACAACTCCAGCAACAACGCAACATAACCAGCTTGTTTTCATCCCAAAAATGAGGAATCTCTATGCTGCGCTCGCCACCTGACCTAGGGCGACCACAAACTGCATCAAACTTGTACGTTACATCCTCCGAAAAACCAATTTACCATTACAACCGAAGGAAAGTCAGACTCTTAGTACAGACCCCGGTTTGCTCCGAAAACAGGAACATATCACTGATTTGCTTGCTTATCAATGCTCTACATGTGACGTAACAAACTTTTGATTTTAGTAGACTATAACAGATAATGTAAACAAACAGTGTGAACATGAAATTAGAGAAGTCATCAAATGTTTAATAATGGCAGCTGAGAAATTTTATTGCAAAAATGGAAAAGATAACATTTGACTATCTCGAAACGTTTCGAAATCTTTGATGCCATTGAATTCGATCTAATCGTAACAAGTACCTACAAGATGGGAATTGTTAAGCTTTTAAGTTTACAACTTCTTTTATTATAATCTGTAATAAACATTAATCAGACACCATGTTAGTTTAAAAATTAAGTGAAATGCGCTACACAACGCCATAATATGGTGCATTGTTAAGCTTAGCGTCTACTGCAATAAAGAGCATTTGGCAAGGTTTGAAATGACGTGTTTGTTTAAGATTCCTAAAAGCGCGCCTCTTTTCAAGATTATATAATTTAAACTGTTACTAGTGCAATATTCTTTACTCCTAGATTTATGTGTTTATTTATATCATTGTGCAAAATACATGGAACAAATGAATTTGCATGAATAAAGAAACTCAGCATCAGCAGTCAAACGTAACCCCAAACAAACTCAAACATCTCTACTTGACTTTCAAATAAAGCATAACTGGCGCCTTTTATCCTACCACAATCTATATTTTAGCTCACCAGGGATTCACGTTCCAGCAAAACAGCTGAAATCCGTCACTCGTATATTCCAAGTGAGCCCATGTGATCAATTAGAGAGATAACAATATTTGATAGTTTTGCAATCCCAAGATCTGCATTTGAACAAAGTGGTACCAGCATTATGTACATTATGCAGCAAACAAGTCTTTATTAATCAGAAAGATCTTAGGCAGATAGATGTGTATATGTAAGTGCTTTTTAAGGGTTGAGGATAAAAACCACCTTGGATGATTTCTGAAGTGTTGGAATCTTGGTTAACTATCTATAGGTCATTCTATAGTAAGGCCGAGAATATACCGTCTAGTTTAAATGGATTAATCAAGGAGAACTTATTGACTATCTACTTATCTAAGAGACTACAGTTTTTGTAATTAAATGCAAATTGATCACCATGTCTTCTCAGGGATTTTCCTGCTGAGTATAATTCTTCTTATTCGAGCAATTTGCTAACCTCATAATAGATTCTTTAGACAGCCGAGATCGAAGGTGTACCTCATCTGTTCTTTAACAAAACTTAGGTTAATCTTTTCTTGATTTTTTTGAGATATTTTGAGATATGAGCATCCTTCTCTAACACAATTTTTGTGTATTCTGGCAACTTACAAGTATCATTGATATTCCTTACTGTAGAATTTCTAACTTCTAGGCAGAAGGTGATTTTGGCTCATTTTAGTAATCAATTTGTCTACCTCATGTCGATGGTAGATGAAACGATGGAATCTTTAGCTAAAATGGCATGAGTATCGTCTGTCCTCTTCTTTCTCTTCTCTTTATTTTCTTTGTTGTTATGCTCATTTACTAAATCAAAACAATAAACAAATTCTTCTAAATTTGTCATTTAAAGGAAATAATAAAATCTCGACTGTTACGTCTCTGACCTAAGGGTAAGTTATTTCACGTGCACTGTAACATTATTTGTATGTACGCCCGTGTGCTCCTATAGCAGTGAGAAAAGCTGATTTAAACAATCTTTTGACAGAGCCTACAATACTTACTGCAACGTGGTGCTTATGGTGAGAGCTTGTAGTTGATGCAACTCAGATTTCCTGCTGAATCTTATTTTCTATCAATAACTAAGTAAAAGTTCCAAATACCATCTTTACAATCAAAATCAATAAATGCTGTAAGCAAGATTTATCCAATTTCTATTAATTGCAGTACCCCAAAGACAGTGTGATAGTTATTTCCAGCACGTTGAACATTTTAAGTAATTACGTAAAACTACTTTTAAGGTTCTTTTGTACTTGTTATATTGTAAAATGATGAAGATCCAAATTATAACAGATCGCAGATTGCTATTTTTTCTAAAGTAAAAAAACTATCTACCAAAAGTGCTTTTTGTTAAAAGAAAGTAAATAC
>VTPC01000551.1:25157-42708 GCA_011009095.1 Ignelater luminosus
CATTGTGCGTTTGGCAATTGATTTCAGCTTTCAATTACTATGGTCATTTCTCCGATAACTACGATTTAGTCCAATCCGGCTTCACATTGCTCCCGGGAGATGACATCTTTTGGCAGATTTTTTTTCTTAATTTCTTCCAGGTGCAGAATTTTAGCATCTTAGCCGAAATCAAACCTGTATCCTTCAGATTTATATACTAGTAGAACCACCGTGGCTTCTAAGTTTGTGATAGGAAGATATAGAATCGTTATCAGGTAAGTTATACAGAACGCCGACCTACACTTTTTAAGATTAATTGGACTGCACAGGTTTTCTATATTTTCTTCTTGGTCATTCGTTACGAATTATAAGAATTATCTTTAATTTATCCTAATAATTAGATTATTGAGATCTAGAGTTAATGGACAGCTCGCTTTAGAAACTCTACAGGGGTGCTGAATTCCTAATTTTTTTTTAACAAACGATTATATTATAATACCCCAAATTACATAGTGTCCATTACAGTAACAACCAAAAAAAGTTTTTTTTACCGACAGTAGTTTGTCAATCTTCTTACGCATTCAGGATTTATCTTGTTGAGCATAGGGTAGGTATACAGATCCGAGAATTATCTCCTTTTTACTAAGACTTTAATAGACTAGGTCTCTGTGATAGAAGTTGCAAGCGTAGTTATCAACATAAGTTTTTGGATTAACTTTAAATGTGTCATAAATTCATCTTCATTCTACACGATTGTCTTATTTTTTGATGTAGAACACAATTGTAAAGTAAAAAAAATTTTTGAAAATTTTTCAATTTTTGGTCACCAGTTTGACCATGTTCCCGAAGAGTTATCAAAAAACGAAGTTACCACGTTGTCTTTAGCTTTTGATGTAGAATCGAAATCTGAAGTCAAAATTTGAGAATTTGACAAAAAATGCGGACATATGGTACATACAGACAGACAAACAGACGCGAATTTGGAGTTCGTTGAATATTAAATACAATGCACCTGATCGAAATAAACCATTCCAGAATAATTATTGCAAAATAACGATTTATTAGAGGCATATGTTATATGTACATAAAATGCTTAATGCCTCTCCTTGATCAAGACCATACGTACGTGGAGAAGGACCACAACTTGCATAAGATTATATAAAATGTAGAGAATCTAGAGGAGTAAACCTCAATAAGAAATTTGTAATCCGTACTGTAACCAGAGAATAGATGGCTGTGTGTTAGTGGTCTCCAGATACCTGACGACCATTGACTGAATTTAGCTTTCCTACTGTGGAAAAACACGATTATGGTAGGCTGTTATTTTTTGGGACCAAAATGAGTTAGTTTAGTCCTTCTAAAAATAACGTCATGATGGTGGAAGAGGAACTACCTAAAAGGCTCACTTTTTCTAATAACCTCCCATTACCTACCACAAGTGATAATTAAGGTAGCACATGCATCTAGAATTTCCTTGATTTCTTTTCCCAGTTTGGGAAAAGAAAGATAACCGGAAACTCTTGCTTTGAGACTAGTAATGAGTTTTGTACTGTAAGATGTTCGATTAGCACATCCAAATTAAACCACTTAATTGTTCAAAGAGCAAACCAAGAGTTTAGTAAGGCTAATCCATTTCTTATTAGAAAAACTAGAGAAGAATTACTTACTGATTCTAAAGACAAAGGAAAAACAAAAGAAGTTATTAACAATGATCATCTTCAATAGTTGTAATGTGAGTGTATATCCACACAGATTTCTTAACTTTTGTAAAGATGTAATCACATGCAGGGATTTAAATGATTATAACATATAAGCAGTAAAGCATAAGCTAGACGATTTAAAAATGGTTGATGCAAAAAGGCTAATTGTGAAAAGTCAGGAAGAAACTCACAAAACTGTGTCACCACAAAGAGTTAAGGTGGCTTTTTATTCCCTACCAGTTAGGCCGTATGTCCTATTCATCCTACGACGTTTTGACACTAAAAGAAAAAGGCCCAATTGTCTAATTTACAAACAAAAAATAACCGTCCAAAAAGCTAGAATCTTAGATGCTAAACAGGAACTCTCCCGAAGTTCTTTTACTTTCTTTACTAATAACTCATTGCTAATTTTATTACTAGAGAAAACAAAATGTTTACTGAAGCGGTTGAAAGCTTTCTCCCATCACTAAAAATTCAGTAAACGAAAGAAGTCCATAGCTTCTACCACTCCACTATTTCCTACGTCTACTGTTTTTGTCACTTTAGAGATGAAAACCCTGTCACCGTGTGGAATACAATGTTCTTAAAATTCATGCCAGTTGGGCATTAGTAGTGAATTGCCCTTAATAGTTAGTTAAAAGCTTTTTGGAGGAAATGTACTTTAGGGCAAAAATTACCAATCTAATCTTTATTTTGCAATACATGGAAAACAAGATGCCCAATCGATTCACTTTCAGTGTCTGTCTTTTTGGTACTCTTGGTAGAAATTGCGGTAATGTTGGTAAAACCATGTATGTTGATGATCTAACGATATACTACATACGTCTCAAACAGATTATCAACCATAACAGAAGAAAAACTCAAAGCTACTGTAAATCAAGCTATTAATTTTGGAGAATGTAGCTTAACTACGAAAGGACGTTATATCAACATTGTTCCTCAAATTAAATTTCTTGATATCACTTTTTTATAAATTATTACGTTAGAGAAAACATAATTGTAAGGAGCCATCTGTAAAGCGTAAAAAATATTGAACATCAGGATATCTCATATCAATTGGGGATTCAATAAAAAAATTCTAACCTTAATACTCTCCCGAGTAATTTATTGTACTGTAGATACACTAGCAGAAAGAAGTTTTTTAGAAGAGCTTTATTGCATATGACACCAAAGTCTACTAAAAGCCATTCGACCATACCAAACTAGTTCAGCAAAAGTTTTGTCTACAATTTATACAGGGTGGTTGAAAAATCGTTCACCAGCCTATAACTATTTTATTTTTAAAGATATAAAAACAGTGCAAAGGAAAAAGTTGTTTTATGTAATAAGAGGCATAATTTCATGCATTAAAAGAAAACCCAACGCCTACTGTTTTCGCGTAACATCCACTAACTTTAATTGTTTAAACGGAACACCCTGTATATTTCTCAGAATTCTGGATCCACTAGAAATTTTCTTTTCAAAAATATAACATACTTAAAGATTTTCTTGAGGTCTTGGCCTGCAAGTTTACCCAATGTATCAATTCTAGATTACTTCTAATGGGGCTTTCTAAAAGATCATGTTTATGTAACTCCATCAGCAAGTCTAAATGAGTTGGAAACTAAAATTACTGCAGCTATAGCATTAGTTACGCCAGAAATGTTACAACGCGCTAGGCATAATTTAATTCTCAAAGCAGAAAAATTTATTTTTTAACTCATTTAGACTTGCTCATGGAGTTACCTAAACATGATGCTTTAAAAAACACCATAAGAAGTAATCCAGAATTGATAAAAACACTGAAAGTTAGTTGATGTTACGCAAAAACAGTAGGCGTTTAGTTTTCTTTCAATGCATGATATTATGCCCTTTATTACATCAAACAACTTTCTAGTTTGCATTTTGTTCATATCTTTAAAAATAAAATAGTTATAGGCTGGTGAATGATTTTTCAGCCACCCTGTATATGAGCAGCACCTACTGAGCTACTTTTTTAAACATCTCATTAGAACCTACTCATCTCAACTTTATAATTTAAAGAATATTCCTCAAGACCAACAACAACTAAGCCGGCTCTTATATGTAAGAGCCAAAGAACCTCTAAACAAACTAAAAGAACAAATTTTCATAGAGAAACCAATGCTGTCTCTCTATTATAGTAGGTAAAATCAAACCATGGTTTATGTCATCATCATGCTGCTGCAAACAACTATCTTTGCTGTAAGATGACAAATTGGAATTCTAATCGGAGAAATACAAAACCACTTATGAGGCTTTCTTATCAGTTATACAGACGGTTCCAAATAATCAAACGGTGTTGCAAGTACGCAAATCTTTATAATACTGGTCTTTACATAACATGGTTAATATCTATTTTGTAGAGTTGCACACTATATTGAAAGCTTTGCTCTTATTTAGACATGAAAATAGCCTCTCGGCCATTGAATGGACTTAGAAATTCTTTCTGAACATGCTTCATGTATACGGCATACAAAAAAAACCATTAATTCCATCTGGATGTCTGCTTATATTGGTATTGTTGGTAATAAAGCCACTGATCTTGTCGCACTAGAAGGCCATAAAAGATCCTTTATGGCCTTTAGAATATGGAGATCTTAAAAAATATGCGATTGGTAGGCTCAGTGGAATGATATCGAATCCAAGCTGAAGAATATTTCGTACAAAATCTTAAACAGACTAGGAACCGATTCCACTGTTCAACTCACGTCCATTCTTATAAATAACTTACTAGACAAGTAAAATTTAGTAGCAAAACTCATTTTGTCTTTTTCTATTGATTTTATATGACATAGATTAATTTATTCCTAAAGTAGATTTTACTATCTGGAGTAAGATATTTTATAATTGCGGTCAATTTATACTCACTAGTGGACTGTCGATCCTGTCCATTGTCCTAGCTAATAAATCAGAAACTAAATCGCCTAATACGGTCCTTGAAAAACTGAAATCTTATTCGTACAATTTAATAACAATGAAACTAAACTTACTGTGATATTTCATACTGATTATACATCATATTAAAAATCCTGTGATACTTGAACCTTCTACATACAACCAAGTCTGGTAGCACTTCTTATCTATAATACTTATTGATCTGTGGTATTTTTTAAATGCTAATTCTAGCTCTGATATGACTATAATAATGTTGTTTTTGAAGCGACAAATAACCCTGGCA
This sequence comes from Ignelater luminosus, assembly GCA_011009095.1. NCBI lineage: Eukaryota > Metazoa > Arthropoda > Insecta > Coleoptera > Elateridae > Ignelater > Ignelater luminosus. The sequence goes on from VTPC01000551.1 coordinate 30,015, forward strand.
GAAGTCTAAACAAAAAGGAAATTGTTTTTGTAGTTCTTTGTAATTATTATCATTAGAACAATTAATTTAAACTAATGCTAATTATAATTTATAATTAAACTAACAATTTGTATTTGCAATAACAATTAGTTTATTACTTTACGTACAGTTTTGCAGAAAATACAAATTGAACTGACTCACACAGCACTTAATGGGGTATTCTTCTAATTGATTTAAGATAAATGATACAATAATAAAGAGAAAGTAACTAGATGTGTTAACTCAATGGCGCGACGCGACGGCGGTTTCTTTTATAGTTGAACTGTCAGACTCAAAAAGAATCGTGGCCAAAGTACACAAGACTTATGTTACTTTCTTTCAAAATGTTTATTGTAATTGTACATATAGCGTTTCACTTAACCATCAATTAATTCAAGTCATCTTTATATTGAATGAATGGACTTAAAACAATAAATTAGCATAATGCTTATTTCTACCCTTAATGTTATTCAATGGTTAATCACGCATAAGTACCTAGAATTTCATTTTAATTTAAAGTTTTTCTTCTTGAATCTTTTACCCAAGGCAAGTTTATTTGATTTTTATTACGGGGCTTCTATTATAAAAAATTAATTATTTAATTTCAAAGAGTTGTTCGTGAATTACCCGACACGATGTAATATGTTGGTAAAATAACACTCGGAGTTTTGTGGTTAGTTCCTCTTAACGGATACAGCACGTCCTTCAAAAGTAATAAAGAAACTCCAAAGAAAAGAAACTTCACAAAGTCGTACAGATATTATAGCAAGTTGTATAATAGCTGTCGGTCAGTTTAAGGCTGGGTTCCTTTTCGATATACGGCCTCTTTATCTATAAATCTTCCTCATATTCGTAAGAGAGAGATGGATATAAACCTTGTAAAGGTTTTGAAATAAAAAGGAGATTTAGGAGCATATTGCGGCGGACAGCTAAGATGCGCTATTATTCCTTCGTTAGGATTCCCAAGTTCTACGTCGCCTTTCCCTTTAGATCTTTTTTATAGCATTTAGATTATTGAACATTTTACTGAGCAAAAACGTGCATTAAACTTACACCATTTACACTTTCTAGTTTCAGAATCGAGCCTGTTTTTTATTCAATAAAAAAGTCTTGTATGGCAATTTCATCCCCTTAATTTAATTAAAACAGCATAAATAAAAATTAAAATCAAAAGTCATTTAAATGTAAAAATCTTTTAAAACTTTCCAAAGTTAAATAAAAAAAATCGAACTTTCTCGTATTTTAATATAGCGCTGTAATTACAGGATTTTTCATTTGCATAACACATTTTATTTATCTAACGTTCTGATGAAAAAGAGGGTGAGAAAAGTTGGAAATTTAAAAAAAGGCTGCAAAGTACCCAAAGAGAAAACTCTGTGCAAATTCCAAATACAGTTTCCAGCCAGGAAAATTGTAATTAGCTAACCGAAGTAATTGGTCGTTTCCTTTTTCCCTTGTTCAATTGAATTACATTTACACTATTTCAGAATTCCCTCTGCAAATAAAAGACCACCTTTTTCCGCCCTCTATTTTTCCTTTCTTTATTAAAAAGGAAATTTGAATTAAAGCTATAAGTTTTAGTTTTACCTAAACGAGAAGATATAACAGAATCTAAATAAAACAGTAAATTGTTTTCTTCTTAAAATAATGTTTATTAAATATTTAACTACCTAACAGAGTCCTGAGTGGTGACTTGAAGTTTGCAGTTGTTAATTAAGAATAATCTACTGGGAGTAGAAAGTTTTAGTGTAAATGTAGAAGAGCATCGCTGCCCTTAAGGATTTGAATATTAAAATTATGTAGACAAAGATTGAAGGGGTTTCCATCGCCACGTTTAAATATTTATGAAAATATGTGCAATAAAAACTTAACAGTTTAGCATCTTAAACTATATTTCATAGTTTGTTCTTTTAGCATAAAAACTATCTTTTTGGATGTTGACTAAATTCTATTATGAATAAAATTCATTATAATTTATGTTATTAAATCATCTGGCGTTGCAAAATGTATAATACACAACAGACGATTTTCTTGTTACGCGTTTTTATTTGACATATATATTATATATATAGAGAAAAATGATTAGGTGAAAGAATTATTTATTTAATTACAAATTCAAATGTTTAATTTCTTAGTTTACTATGGTAATTCACCTTAAGGACATCGTCACGATCAATGCTTTGAGTTAGCTTGGAAAATCTCAGTGATTTTTATGTTGGGAGCGTTAAAGATATTTCAAGCCAGGATTTATGGTACGATCTTGGGTAAGAAAGCTGATCTCTTCTCATCTTTCAACATATTTTTGTTTTTTCCACTTTGGGCCTCGTCCGTCACCATTAGGCTTGGCTTTATATCTCGGATTCTTATCTATGGGGGTGCAATCCATTCCAACCTAACCGCATCTCCATCTACGACCATCAGAAAAATCATTCAGCCGTCCGACACCAATACCCCATTCTGTAGAGCGAAATTTCTGAAAACAATTGTTTTTCAATCAATCGTACCCAATCAACTTCATCGTCATCCATCACTAATTTCATCTACAACTATATTTACTACATCATTGGCTATTATAACCATTACTACCTTCAATAACTCCATCTCATCATTATATCAGAGCCGTCACGATTATTTCTTCCGTCGTTTCCTGCATGACCATCCACCATTATCGATTGCCACAATTAAGCAGAGGGTACTGCCTTTTACTCGTCTAACAACCATCTTCACTAGTACAAAAAGAATCTAGGAAAGCTTCTAAACAGCCTTACCTTGACAGAATCTAATAATAAGCGATTATTACCACTGATGCTTCAAAGTTAAGACATAACCTTCTGCACCAATTGCACAAAACTTAGTTAATCAAAAGCTCAAATTTAATCATCTGATTAACAAATCTCACGTAATAAAACTCAAATTCAAATTCAAACTTATCGGATAATCATGAGATTAACTTGGTCATTTGATTAATTATGTTTGTGAAAACCAGGCCTCAGTGCTCGCAGGGGTAAGGAAAGATAAACAAAATAAAATCGAATGAGACTAGCAAAATGTTATTAGGAAGAGTTCGTAACCCCAAACAGAGATGTAATGTAAGTAATAATTCCATTCTCAAATCGTCAATATGAAATGTGTGCAATGAGTGCCACAACTATAAAGTTGATTAAAAAAGCTGAATGTCGTTCCTTGAGAATGAGAGAGCAAGCTCGACTACAGTTTCACTCCCTACTTAACTTCAGTCTGCTCCTTACGTTTTTGGGTTGCACAAGTCAATAGCGCAAAATACATGGTTGAGGTTCTAAAAAACTGTTTTTCAATTATCCGTCTTACCGTCAATGATTCCTTCCAAAAACCAACAAAACTATCAACAATATTTAAATTCTATTCATCTACACCTACACCTACACATCCATTATCAGCAAAGTACTGCAATTCACAATCAACTCGATCCACAGCTACATCAGTATTCTATTGACACGGCCACAAGCATCTTCCACCGTCATATTCAGCATAGCCATCCATCATTGGTTCACTCAATTGCCTTTGTCGCCGTGATCTCAATAACCATCTTCACTTACACGAAGAGAAGTTTCTAAACAACCTTACCTTGGCAGCAACTAACACTGAAGGACTATAACTAATTTTGAAGATCAAAGCAAACTACTTACAGTGTTTGATCTCGCATGGGTATGGGTAGGAAAAGATAAACAAAATTAAATCGGACAAAACTAACAGAATGTTACTTTGATAATACTTCAGATTTTTGCTCTTCTCCAATTTGCCAACAACACCATACATTGTTTTCTGTCTTTGTCCAGCAATACTTTTTCTTGGTTTTATTCTGTGCTCTCTTATCCACGTAAAACACATTGAATTTTTCTCTTTTCTATAGTCGCTTTGCTGTAAAATCTTTCAGTTTAGATTTTGATATCTTCTTGCAGCAAACGTTCAAACTAACGAAATTCATTTTGCAAGTTGCCTTACAAAAAATCATTATGGTGGAGATTATACAAAACTAATTTTGTACATTGCCATCTTGTCTATGCTAGACACACGCCTACACAATCGAAGTTAACTTCGTTTAGGAAAAGCATGTAGTTGGCAATATAGTTCTACTAGAAAGAAAATGACGGTCCAGAGTTGTGCCAGATGCTCTGTAATAATTGCATATCAGAAGCCATAAAAGCCCTGGTTTGGCGCTTTAATGTGTTTTGGACAGATAGACGATGAATTAAAAATATAAATTTTATATTTTTAGTTTAGATCTCTGATATATGATCTTGTCAACTTTAATGTATGTAGCATATCTTGGATGGAGTAATGATAAATGTTGGCACATTTTTTTTTGTTTACATAATAGACTGGATGCAAGAGTTGACTATTAAGATGCCTTAAGAATATCGATAGAGTACATCTTCAGTGGAATCATGCAATAATAATACTGTCGACTCTAATCTCTGGTTGGTTATTTGAGATTACCTTTGGTAACCTTAGAAAAAAATGTCTCAGGTAGATTTGACTTTACTTATCTATGTAATAATTTACTCAATTATTATTTGTGTCAACTTGTAAAAAGATAGAAGGTAGAAGCCAGTTACGTTCTTTCATTGTCAGTAAAATCCAAAAACCACATTAACCATATCTTTCGAAGCTTGATATAATGAAAACTTGTATTGGCCTCAATAGTTTACTTTTTATAAGAAATTGACACTTAATTTATCTGCAAGCAAATGGATCTACATTAATGACGGGTCCGTATTTCCAAATATAACCAAAAGTGACAGAAAACATTATTACCGAAATGATATAAGAATAATTTGGTCATTGATTTGATAGTTCAGTAGTTGCGTTAGCAATACAATCTGGACTAAACCACCTTTCGCTCTGGGTGGATTAATCGACTAGGAGTCGAAACCCTGTATATTTCTATATTGTTTTAATTTTGGTTCATTTGATTCAAAACGCACTATAAAAAATTATTGCTCATCCACCTTTTCCAGGAATTGTAATTAATGCTAGGTAGGCTAAGTGCACACATGTAGTAAAGTAGCAGGTATTGCATTAAATATTTAGCACTTCCTATTGTTAGTTACGTTAATCTTGTTTACTGGTTAAAGATTCAAATCAATAACTTAATTTTATATTACGTGGCAACAGCTTTACTTTTTCGGATTTCCAAATCTAAAGTTAGAATTAATAAAAAAAGTTTTAATTTTATAAACAAGACATACCTAGAAAAAGGAACACAAACGGAACAAAAAAAGAGTTTTACTTTGTTGAAATGAGAGAGGTCAACTTTAACAGAGTTTCTTTTGGGTAGGAGAGAAAAGTTTGGGAGTAGTAGGAAAACTTAATTTTAAGTCTAACTGACTCTTACTCGCATACAAGATGTCCAAGCAGTAGGCCCCCAGATCCATAGGTTGACAAGTGATCTATTTTGCAAGTTAAATTTTCCAGAGGGACCTTCCCTGTCTTTAGCTTTATAGAAGTTCGCGGATTCTCCCGCTATACTAATTTGCAAGGGAAATTATATCTGATCAATTGAATATTAGCTTGTCTGTTAATTGTTGTTGCATGCAAGGTTCTTGTTTTGATAAGGCTTTTATGAAAATATATGTAAATTCGTTATTATTTTATAAGGAATGTTTACTTTATTAAGTATAAAGACGCATACATTAGAGATGTTTTTTCTTTTTAAATATATACACACATCTCAAGCATTACGTAAATATTTTTTATTCAAACGTTTTTTATTTTTTATGAAACTTAAATATCTTAGAAATTTGTTCTAGAAGAAAATCAATATTTGTATTATTTCAATTTATTAGCTAGAACATTTTTATTAGTTCATATTATTCTTATGATAAAGCTGTCAGTTATTTTATAAAATTATTGATTATTAAATGAGACTTAGGTGTTATTAGTTTGATTACCGTTTATGTAAACGAATAACCTGTTTGAGCTCTATTTTATGTTTATGATTTTTACTGCATTGTTTGATTCCAGTAACATAAAATCTTCGTTTAAATTTTTTTATTTAGTCAATTTTTTGTAGTTATTTAGTAAACTCGATATAGGCGTAAGGACGTGAAAACATTTTATAAAAATCTCTCTTTTTTTTAATTATCAAATTAAGTGAATATAAATAAAATACTAAAATTAACTTTTAAAATGTTTGCAAGAAAACCTGACTCGTATTTCATATGTGACATTCATATTCTATCTGATATGCTTTATTGTAAAAATGGGAGAAGATATAATAATTCTTTATATCTTTCTCCATGTGTATCCAACAATTTCACGAGAAATTGTGACGAGGGACTCGTCGTAATTGCCGGAAACGAAAGAGAGCCTGGGGAAAGGACAACACGTATTTGTTCAGTTGAAGAAATCAAGCTGGCAATATGTTGCATTTATTACCAAAAATTTTTCCTTGTTTGTCTTTCTTGCTGTTTTCTTTCTTTAAATGTAGAAATCTTACCAGAAAAAATGTAATTATTATTAGCTATTGACGTGGTGAATTATTTATTTACATAATTGTAAAATGTATGCAATAATCTTTAGTGTTCGGTAGTTAATTATAATTGATACAAAAGAATAAATGACAAATCTTTAGTACTTTCAATATGTCTCTCTACAAAAATAAATTGTCTTAAACTGTATTTAGTGTAATGAGAAATTACTGAAATAAATTTCTGACAGCATTTACTATTAAAATTTATAATTATATTATATAGGAGATTTTCGCCTTTAAATTTTCCTAAATTATCCAGCTTGACTAGTTGGCTGCTTTAGACTGAGGTTAGGAGGTTTCCTCCAGAAAGTTTTGGTCTCTATTTCAGACTTGTATCAAATCTTAAAACCAATATATTTTTAATCAACAGAAATGTCAAAAGATTCTTTCAACAATGTTGTGACAAAGTAGTAATTATCTCTTTAGTGATGAAGAGATTATCTATAATACATTATAGTCTGAGCGCGTCTTTTCAGATACACGGATGGAAACGAACTTTTGGGGTCTCATAAGGATCACACTTAGGACCTGTATTGTTCTAAATATGTATGTTAAAGTTACTTAAAGTTAAATTCTTGCTATGAGCGTCAAGATAAACTGTGCTGGTCTCGGAAGCGTGGACTAGGTCTAAGTAGACTTGGTTGAGGTCACCTCCAATGTTTTCCAGTCAAATTAAAAGAGTAACCACGAAACCATTAAGAAACGAAAATCTAAGACAATCATTTTCTCATATTCAAAATGGTCCTTTTTGTTCAAATGAACTATGAATATAATTCTGCTAACGCCGACGTCCAATGAAAGGAAAAATTCGTTATCATCACTTTTTCAGATCGACTTTTAATCATAAAGAACGATAACTTAAGAAACTTCTAAAATAAAACACCTTTGATTCTAGAAAGTGGGCTGGGAAAATTCTTGTTCTCTTTATCAAAATTCAGGTCCGGTCCTACTAAGCGCAGGGTTCGATTGAAATTTCTTCATGAGGAGTCCCTTTTCCCGTATGGCAAGTAAAAAATTGTATTTGTGAAATTGGAACTTTCAATTCCTTTTCCATAATTAGCTTCGATTGGCAATCGGTTGATACCTAATCCAGTCAAAATTCGTTTTCCAATAGAAATAAACTACCTAGCAAAGCTTTAGAAAGAGAAATAATTTTCTTGAACTAAAGAGTAAAGTAAACAAGCAGCTATGAGTAAGTTTTTAGCAAAAGTTAAAATTTTGCAAACAAAGATACCTATAAGTTTTTCTTGAAAAAGATTCTTTTTTTTGTACGTTAGTCATAACAGTTATTTATGTTACAAATGTTAGAAGTGACATTTTAAGTGCAAGGTGTGTTTTTTTTATTAGTGTAAGTCTAGGAGAGGTAGATTGATAAACAGTGTGTAATTCGTGTGAAGCGATTTAGAAAATCTGCTGAAACAACAGCCTGTTTTTTGTTCGACCAAATCTAATTAGGATTTTTACTTTTTGGCATGTTTTCCACATGCATCCTTTGTGCATCCAACGTCCGCATCTACGGCACTTAATCTAATCTCTGCACATCCAGCCATTCATTCTCGTCACTCTCATCACTTTCTTCACTTTCATCTAAAACTGAGCTGTCATAGTTTAAGAAAGAATTCGATTCGTACTTATGTTCCTTAACGTTATTAATATTCTCTGGTGAATTCAAAATGTTCTTCCGCGTTTTTGCTACAGCTATGCCTGAAATAGCAAGAACGGGAGAAACCTCATTTAATAGTTTTCCAGGAGTGGTTTTATTTGGTGAGACACAAGGAGGTGTAGTAGTGGAATCTTTCTTGGATGTACCTGACTGCGGGGAATCCAATGTGTTTTTAGTATTTGAGGAATGCAAAGTAGTAGATGAGCAATTTAATTCCAGTGATTGCTCCATGGTACCTTCATTTTGTAGTAAGCATGCATAATCAGGAATTGCATTCTGATCAAATGGTACAATACCCGTTGCTAGAAAAGCCGAAACAGCATTCTGAGCGATGGCCTATTTACGCCAGGCACTACCTAGTAATTTTCCAAACAGAAGTCTGTTAAGTTTTCTTGTCGGGTTATGAAGTTGTTGCATGTCGCATAATAATTGGATTTGAGGGTTTAAAAAATGAACGATCCAACGACTGCAAATAATGTGCGGTATAATTTGGTAGACACGGTATAATTATATTGTTTTTCTCTGCAAATTCTAACATCTTCGTAGAGGTTGTGTGTGAAGTGTGTTTTTCATCCAAGACTTTGGCGGCCATTTTTAGAGAAATGAAGTGAGTTTTTAACCATCTAGGAATATCTCAGTGTTTACATAAGCATATCTTTGAGACATGGTAATAGTAGAGCTAGGTGGCATACCGTCAGAAAATTCTTCCGTTTTATTCTTGTCTTTAAAGATGCACTAATACTCTTTTTGCACTACACCATGCTACTACACGTATGGTTTACTCTTTCTCACTCAAAGTAAACGTAGAAAACACTTTTTGAATAAGGTTTATTATTTAGTTGGAGCCTAATTTCGTTCATATTGTACACATTTCATGGCTTGGACAAAAAAGCGTTTTCCGAAAGAGTTCTTTCCAGGAGTTCAAAGTAATATTTAAGAATGTTCCTCGACATCTCTTGTGAACGAGCAAGCGACACTACTTTTTAAGCCAAACATAATCTGTTTTGTCAGTCTTTGTATCGAATTTGTGTTTAATATTCATTCTCCTAGCCAGATTATAGGTCATGGCTTCAGCAGCGTCCTCTAAACTGGAAGCTGGGCCAAATTTTTAGCTTTATAGAAGTTCGCGGATTCTCCCGCTATACTAATTTGCAAGGGAAATTATATCTGATCAATTGAATATTAGCTTGTCTGTTAATTGTTGTTGCATGCAAGGTTCTTGTTTTGATAAGGCTTTTATGAAAATATATGTAAATTCGTTATTATTTTATAGAAATTTTCTTTTCTAAGAATCCTGCTCTTCTGTTTTCAATTAAAAGTACTTGGTGGTATTCCAGAATTCCTCTCTGCTTCGTTTGTTCCCATTGTATCGTTTTCCATTGCTTCGAGAGCATTTTGAAGTGCATCAGCTGTCCATGATCCCCTATTTGTATTGTCTTTCTTTGTATAAAAATCAGGCATCTTATTGTGCTGAAATAGACAGTTTTTATTTACTTCAACAAAAACTTGCAAATATACTACAGTATATAATTGTTGTTCTGCCTACTAATTTCAAATCTCTAACACAATTTTAATATGGTCCAAATCTTCTCTAAAAAAGCAGTCCATCTATCCTAATGGTATAGACGAGATGGACCAGATCAGTGTTTAAAATCAAAAATACTAAGTATTGTGAGGTTAGATAAGTTAACAAGCTACTTACTTGTTTGTCAGTATAAAGTATTATTAAAAGAACTTATCACAAATAATGCACTTGTAAATATCCAACAGTCCTAAAACTTTGGGTACTGTTGAAATGAATTTAACAAATTCGTCTTATGTCACTCCCTTCTACTATAATGCTAATGAGAACGTGTCTCTAGTATACGTATCGTCAGATACTACACGGTAACTCGACTGGTCCGTCTCTCCTCGCGGTCCATCTCTCTAGATTTACCCTAATTGTAACACATTGCGCAAATAGCTTTTGCATGCGAAAAGACAATATTTAATTGACCAGACAGTGACCTCTTTAAAATGCTCATAGTGTATGTAGTATGGAATACAGAAATACCTGAAATACTTCCTATTTGCCGTTAGGCCTATACATGCAGTGAAAAATTACAGATCAAACGTTGAGATTTACTTAATAGAATAGACATCTACATCATGATGTGACAAGCACAAATAGCGAAGTTAGTGAGCTCTTGATATTTTAACGGCAAATGCTTTGAAAGCACCCACTAGTGCTATTCTAAATAATATTTTTGGACGGTTTTAATGTTTAATTCTAAAAGTGGTCTTTACAGTTCTCGAATCCAACTTAATTCAGTTCTCATACAGGGAAAATTACATCCTGCTTCAAGCGAAGTGGAATGGTGCACGTATTTCTCATTATAACTTTATTATTACCTGACGGAATAGCAGGATAAGTAAATTAAAGTACTTTTTTATACACTAAGTATTGTTTCTTCCGAATGAACACTTTTTTACAATTAATTCTTGAATTTTTTAAAATATGAGTAAACAATCGTGGTTTTGGAAAATATTTTGTCCTAATAAATAAAATACACACATGGAAAAAAGTTAGGGATATTAAAAAAATACTAATAGAATTTGTTATTTATTATTTATTTAGATTTATCTAGAAAATATTTAACACATATAATCAAGAACTGAAAGACAAGTAAACAAAAACAAAAGAAAAACTATAAAAATTAAATAACTCAAAACAAAAACAAAAATCCAATTAGTGTCCGAATGTCATTTGTATAATTAATAAAGTGTATGGCCGTCGTGATTGCGAATTACACTTTGTACTTGTCGTGGTATACTTAAAATTACATTATCTATCAATTCCTGCGACAAATTATATTCCAAACTGTAGGTAAAACTGCCTTTAGTTCTTCTAAAGTCGTTGTCCGAGGAGTATGCCGTCTCAATGAAGTTTTAAGCATTACCCATACATATTCTATCTAATTAAGGTCCGGAGAACGAGGTGGTAATTGTCTGGTCTATATCGTTTTTTACAATTTTATTCTGCACGTTTCTCACTCGATTTGGTCTAGAATTATCATTTAGAAATAGAAAATGCGGCTATAATTTGTACCTATAGTCCTCGCCGATACCATTTATGTCATCTTCGTATATACGGGAATTCGTAGTTCTCTGGCAAACGTATAATTCCGTGCGCCCACCTAGAAAGATCCCTGCTCAAACCATAACTCCACCGCTGCCAAATGAATGTACCTTTTGTACAAGGTTTTTCCTGCATACCCTCTCACACCTAGAATCATTATTTAACTTAGTTCTGGATTCATCAGTATACATAACACGAGTCCATTCTTGATTCCATTGAGATCATTCCCGACATCATCTTAAGCGGTTCCTTCGGTGAACATTTCCTAAAGAAACTGCTTGCCATGGCTTCATGATCTTATGTAGTTGACTAAGAATGATTCTACGTGTTACATTTACTCCTGTTGCTTAATACAAAAAATTTCTTATTCTCGAACAGGGATAGGTTATATTTCTTTTTGCAGTAATTGATACGTATCTGTCTTGTTCAGCAGTTGTGGCTCGTGGTCTACCCGTGCGAGGTCTTTCTTTAACAGATCCAGTTTGTCGATATCTGGTATAAAGTCTGCTTATTATACTTTGCGTTGCATATAACTGGGTGACAACGTCAGCTTGCCGTAGGCCAGCTTGAAGCATGCTAATTGCTTTGTTTACAATATCTTTAACTTTGTTCCATGTGTGTACTTGGAAAATCTCAAAATCACATGTAGTCCAGTCAATAAGCTGGGAAAAACGGCCGAATAAAAAAAACACTCAGCTCGAATTTGAAAAACTTTTTTGCAATGAGATCTGTATGACCCCAGGATCATTTATGACTATTGAGACCTTCCCCTCCCTTTCTGCCCCAAATCGCGAAATTAACCCTTTTAACCACCCCCTTTCTGGAGATTTTTTTCTCTTTTCTCTTTTAGCTCAAAGATGGCTTATAGGGGGTTTTCTGAGTCGCTGATTACGAATCCGGCATTAGTTTTCCGGAAAAGTGAACCTGGTCGTGGAAAAGCGAAAAATTTGGCCTAATTTCTGGTAAAATTTTTCTTGTTAGTGAAAATTTTGAATTCTAACTCGAAAATGAGGCCAAGAGAGTTTATTTGGTCGCTGATTACGAATCCGATATTAGTTTTTCGGAAAAACCACCTTGGCCGTGGAAAATCGGAAAATTTTGCCCAATTTCGGAAAAAAATTTGGAATTTTAGCTCTAAAACGGGTTCTAGATAGTCTTTTGGGTCTCTAATCACAAATCCAGCATTAGGTTTTCGGAAAAGTAAACCTGGCCGTGGAAAAACGGAAAATTTGGCCTAATTTCTAGAAAAAGTTTTTTTTCGTGAAAATTTCTAAATCTTGGCTCAAAAATAAGTCCTAGAAGGTTATTTTGATCGCTGATCACGAATTTAAAATTAGTTTTTCAGGAGAACCACCCTGGACGTGGAAAGTCGGAAAATTTGGCA
>VTPC01000552.1:0-135453 GCA_011009095.1 Ignelater luminosus
AGATTTACGACCACGTGTAGAACCACATTCTAGAAATTTGGTGACTTGTTTCTATCTTTCCTCCATCGAAATTGCCATCAGATCTTTTGCAGTGAAAAATTCTATACCAGATATCCGCGAAAAGTCGCCGTTGACGTATAGCTCGTCATCTATCAACAACCAAGTTTCCCGATCAAGTTGCAGTACAGCTCCATATCCAGAAATTTTGGCTGCTTCTTGATCTTCTGGTCATCGAATGAAGTAATTTAGTCTTTTGGCCTGATCTCGAACGGAAACAAAGTTTAAAGTAGACTCTGCCTCGATCTTTCTAGTTAGCTTCTGATCAGGTGGTTTACTTTCACGATCCGATTCCTACTTTTCTGTGCTCAAACGTTCTTTAAGCTCCCGAATAACGTCCACAACAGTCAAAGTGGCATATCCTAGCTCTTTGACGATTGTCCGATTTGACAAACCCAGATTTTTCATATTTTTGTGAAGCATCTTGTTACGAGAAAGTGGTCGTGGTTTACACTTTAGTTAACCCGCTCTCTATTGTTTCAGAAAAGATTATTTTGACAGATATGCATGTAACAAGTACCAATTTTCGCTCAGAGTTGTGCAGCTGTGTACAGACTCTCTTCGAGCGGGTCCCGCTTATTACCGGGCCCTAGGTCCGATCCTACCGGGTCCATTGGGAAAAAAGGCTCTGGACTCTTTGTTCCTTGGAAAGACGATGATTAAAGTCCTGAAGTAATTTGTTTCAGGTAGTTCTTGATTGGCTGAACTAATTGTGTTATTTTGCGAAATTAAAATAGCATTTTCGGAGCAATAACACAGTGAATATAAAAATTTCAGTCAAAGGTTGGTCAACGGCATTCAATTCCTGGAGGCGAAAGATGACAAACTGCTAAAGGATTTTTCATTGTTAGCGCAAAATCTTGTTTTATATCGATTTGAAGTCGATATATGTATGTAGTTACTCAGTTTGAATACCTGTGATTTTTCATACTTTTGGGTCAGCTTTTTGAATAAGTTCAATTGTAAACTATAAAAAACATTTACGCAGCTCACTTGAACTTTGAAAAAAGTTGCACAATAATTTCTGGTGCAACATTAAGGAACCAGGAATAAAAGCACTGTATTTAGGCACCATGCATATCTACCTACACGTGTATACTTGATCAAATTGCTATGATTTTATAGTTTTTCATAATGCTCTTGTAGATGTAAGAATGATTTTAAAGAGATTATGGCATGGTTTTTATTAAACGTGTTGTTCTTACAATGACAGGTTTTATTTATTTATTTATCTTGACTACCCTTTTTGCCAATTTGATTGCAATGCTTTTATGATCTTAACACAAATCTTGGTTCATAGGAGGTCGTTAGTAAGAAGCGCGATTGAATTTTGAAAACCAAAGAGTTAAAAATAGCGATACAAATTTTTTTCACTCAAGATTTTGCCGTTAAAGGTCACAACAAAATAGGTAAAATCACAGCTATGCCCCAGAAGATTGAAGTTTGGCAGTGTGTATGCATTAGGCTGATTTTGGTATAATAAATTTTAGCTTTTAAAGATTACCAACTGTTATTATATTAGGAAGCGCATTGTTCTTTGTATTGGTATATCCTTAATCATTTCTGTTACATTTTAAAATGTTTTTGAGATTTTTGAATCAAAAACCTAATCTAACAATGCTCAATTTTTCGCTAATTCAATGTATCGTATGATGGCAGTAACACTATCTAGATGAACAATGAGCGATTTGGGCCGAAACAAGTAAAATCGATAGTGTTGTCAAATTAGACATTCCGGCCTGAAACAGTGAAAAAAGTTATAGCAAAATCCAACTTAGTTTTTTGACTTGACAGTGGAAAGTAATAAGCGAGTCGAGTTTGCAGATTTATAAACGGAAAACCAGTCATACGTTTTTCCATGCAAAAGGCAAAAGACAATCAGAAATTCTGATCATATTGAAAAATTGCAAAAAATACCAAGCATTTACCGATCGCCATGAGATTCAAATATGCATCAAGAACAAGCCTCTAAACAAGGCTGGTGTAAGTGCAGTTTGTTTTTTATCCCCGCTTCTGCATTAATACATTTGTTTTCCGAAAGGCACGTCCCATCAAGATGGAACATGTTTGTCGTAAATGGTACCTAATGACTCAACATACGGACCAGGTTAGGACAATCTTTAATTGTTCTTTTGTTTGGATACTTAGAAAAATCAAATTCTGACCACCTTTGAACCATCGTTGCTGACCGTAATCACGCTATTTTACAGTCTTTTTTTTTAGATATCTTAAAGTATTTGGTACAAAAAAAGATCTGTTTGGCGTACCCTGATAACGGCTAACTTGACTTCTTTCTAAAACGCCGGAGAAACTCGGTCGTTTGAAAACAATTGAAGGCAGCATGATAAAAGGGTGCCTAGTAACGAATTTTCTCGGCTTGAACAAGAATCTAAAGAAAGAATTGCTAAAATCAATCGGCAAGTGTTTCGTTCGTATTCATTGCTTACCATTGGATCTATGATGCCCCCTGCTCGACTGTTTATAGGTGACTAACAAGCACAGGCCGACATGCGAGAACTTTCGTTTCAAATTTGCAGGACGGAAAGGGAAACGACATTCGAAGTAACAAAGATGTGTATAGATTTACAATCTAAACTTACGTAGTAGTAACACAAGTTTGCTACGGCGACGCATCCTAAACTGAAACGAAAGTTCTCGCGTGTCGACTTGTAATATTTTTGCGCGCTAGTCCTCGGGAATACTTTTTTTAGACACTAGTGCTTATAAAGGCCTTTTTGACACCAAAAACTGTATCAAAAAATGTTTTTGAACACGGGCCTAGAAAAAATAGCGCATGCAACAAATGCATTCACTTCAAATCAATATAAAACACAATTTTTCGCTGTTTATCGTAATCTATCGTGGGAATCTGCCGTAGTGAATAGATTTCCCAGAGCAGCTATCGCTAGACGTATTTTGACTACAACAAATTCCAAACAACATTAATATCATTTAATTTGTTGATGTCAGGAGGACTATCGCTTATCGTTGATCTTTCGTGATCATATCTTGTGGTATTATTGTTACCTGCTTTCATAGATTCCTAAGGTACAACCTTTTCAGCCAGTGCATTAAGAGTTTCTACCTTTTATTCTGTACTGTAAAAAACGAACGCTATAAGAACGTACGCTGTTAGGTCAATCGCAAAAAAAAACAAACGGCTTTAACAACAAGCTCCGAGTTTAAAGAACAACGTAAACAAAGGCAAAAGACGGAAAATTATTTTCGTGGGAGTTATTTAGTCTGTTTTGTTTCGTTGGGCCACCCTGTATGTGCCGTCAATGCAGTCAGCGACGTTTGGAGAACCAGAAACCTGTTCGAATCCTTCCGCTGCATGTTGTATTCGTGGAAATTTAATAACCTGTAAAGCCAATTCTACTAAACATTTTAGGATCAAAAGTAGACAGGCTAATGTTGAACAGTAATGCAACTTCACGCATAACACATTTATTTCCTGCGAACCATAGAAATGCCAAAAGATGCGTCTCTGTCTTTTTATCTTGTTTTTCCACCACCAATGTTTGTTGGACAAAATTGACTTATTTTAAATTTATCTATTATTAACCCTAGTGTTGATTTATTGATTCTGAAATTTTTATTGAACTAAAAAAAAATAATTAATTGTAATGACAGGGATCTCTATTTTCTACGTACCTGCTCATTAGAAAAATTGACAATAGTTTCTTCAAAACAATCCAATTTTAGAATTTCCTCGGTAATTCCATTGTCAAAGAAAGTTCTAATAAAGCTAAACGCTGCTGTTTCTCCACAACAATAATTCTCATGACCCGCTAATTACAAAAAAAAACACGTTCATCGGTGTTATGTCATGATAGGAAACTAAGATTATGTATAACAAATGGTGCAGATTGCTCCGTGTTGATCTGTCTCGTGAGTCAGGATTGTGCCTTGATATTGTTTTATTAAATGTCATTTTTTTAATGAGTAGAGTGTGGACACACTTGTCAAAGAAGAGAGACAAAAATATACGTTAGCTCTCTACTCGTACGGCGAGTGTAAAGGATAGAATAAGAATTTACTATTAAAATTTTTCTTCTTTCCTTTACACCCACAGTGCGAGCAGAGAGCTAACGTATATCTCTGTCTCTCTTGTTTGACAAGTGTGTCCACACTCTCCCATTAGAAAAATGACATTTAATAAAACAATATCAAGGCACACTAAGTCAGGGCAACAGCGAGCATTCTGGGAGTGATTTTTTAACCAAGCGCTAAGTTCAACCGAACACGCAGATTGCAGTAAGAGCAAGTTGAAGCATCGAACAAGGATTTCACTCGCGGAGGACTCCGAGCGTGCTCGAGAGAAAATAATGATCTTGAATCTAACTGATGGATTATCTATAAATTAATCTGTTGTTCCCTTGATATCGATAGATTATTGGAGGAGCAAATAATTAAATTTAGTATTAAAATCCCTATGATGCATGAACCAATTCTACATCCTGTATACAAAATGTTATATCAATTTAATACTTTCGTTGACAGCGCATGAGAAGTTTTATTTGCAGGATGTCACGTAGTCACGTCGAGAAAGAACCAATGCTCTATTTACGATTGTGATGACAGTCAGCAAAAGGATTTTATAATATTTCTGCTGACTGAATTGAGTAGGTGTTGATTGTGATGTAATTGCAGTAATTACAAACACACATTTGTTAATAACTACTAATAAGAGTCTCGTGAAGCTTAAAATATACTCCTAAAACTTGAATTTGTTTCATTTCATTTAGGGCTAGCTAGTAGATTAAATGTCACAAAATTAAGCTTGTTTTACTACTACAACTGCACGATTTTAATGAAAGAGCGGAAGAGAGGAAGTAATTAATACCATGATTATGTGAAACAGAGTAACAAATTTCGGGTTAGATTAGAATGTTATTAAGCGAAGGAGATTAAAACAGATTTATTTGTATAGCCGCATGTTTTATAATAATGTAACCTATTAGGATTACAAATTTGTAATTTCATACATGAAATGATTTAACTCGAGATTTAACATATATTTAAGGTTGAAAGTCCAAGTACATCATCACATTGCATAATTACGTCCTGTTAAAAAAAGATAATAAAAGCGGAAAACAAAAATAAACTTACATGCTTACTAACGTTTGTATAATTCTTAAATCTCAACAATTGAACATTCTAATTTGAAAATCAACAGGTAACAACAACAAACACGTTTGTAATTCTGCATCCACCTCATTATAAATACAAACTATTAGCAATTTATCACAATAATTTATAAACCGTAACTTTTTTAAAAAAACAAAATCTGATTAGAAAAACAATACTTTCTGCATGAAGTATCTAAATGATGGTGCATACAGGTCAATAACCAAAATTTCTAAAATAGTAATACCTAAATAAATAGTTGTTATAAAAATTCGACAAACCGTATAACCTGTAAACCTGATAAAATGTAACAAATCTCGATTAAATCTAAAATTTTTATTTAAAAAATATTCTAATTCTGACCTAATAGCATCATAAATAAGTAGGTGCATTACAATAAAATGAATGTATGTATACCGTCAATACAGTGATGATGATATTGTTGTAGTATTTTTATCTGAATGAACTAATTTATTGTTTTTGTAGCATCAACCGCTAAATGATGAAGAGAAAACTTTTGCAATATTGCTAGGGTTTTAAACAGAACACTGAAGTCACCATATGATGCATGCAGCTGCATACAAATCATTAATACACCGAACATTGAATTAATAGAACAAACGACCCAAAAAATGTATTTTTAGAAATATCTCGAAAACTATGGATGTGAAAAATGTCAAATATCGTTTTCGTTACGTTTTTCATTTCTCCTATCCTAGTGTGTCAGTATAAAACAAAAATCGTATTACATTATAATAGCTAAGTTGCTTGCAACACGTTTCTGTTAACTCAGCAGCAGACTGCGAGGTCACGGGACCAATTTATGGCGATTCCCCTAAGTGATCAACATCAGTACGGATACCGCCGATAGCATTATTCATCTCAACCACAGACTGACTCGTTTACGCTACTATCAGCATTCAGATAAGTAAAACAACATTCATCACAGACATGATGATTACCATCTTCGCCGACTTATAAAAAAGCATATGATACCACACGGCTAAGGAGTTCCAGGTAACTATGACAACTTTCTATTTTTGGTTACATCTTTAAATCAAAAAACTCCGTCTAGAGCTCCTGTAATTCTTCTACTTTTCCTTATTCTTTTTTATATTTCTACTCTGTCTCGACCACCTGTTCAAGAAGTCACCCCCTAATACTTATTCTTCACATTTCTTAATGATAGTCTAATTTTAGATCTACATATTCCGTGTCTCACTCACGAACCCCAAAAACGAATTATACTACTCGGTTCATATCCTAAAATTTACTTGGATGAAGAAGCAAAACCAAGGGGAAAAATCCCTCTATGGTGGGTGCAGGTGAATCTTAGGATATAAGCAGTAAAGGATGATTCGTATCCGACTCTATTTTCAGACTCGGGACGTCAAAGAATTCCTTTAGAGCAGAATGAGATCATCTGGGAGCGCATACCAAATCTGCAAGAGAGAGAAGAAAATATTTTGTGCAACAATTTAGCACAAAGAAAAACAGACATACCTTCCTCTTCTTAATCTATCTACAAAGTTTAACAACTTCTTATAAAATTCTGTTGGGATAGATTTTAATGTCTGGTTTTTGTGTTTATTGTCTCTGATAGAAACTATAAATGAAAACCTCAATAAAGAATTATCCATCAGAAAATCAATTAACAAAAAACAAAGATTACAAGCTACAAATACCAAATAATGGCAGACCCCCCAGGACAAAGCAAACGTCTTCGTTAAGATCCTTGAAGTAGTCCACCAAGCGCCAGACGACCCTCTATTTAATGCTCAAAACCTCCGCAAGGTCAACTACAACGTGCGCCCGAACCCCGATATCGCCCCCCGTTTTCACGTTCCTCTCTCTCGGGACCAAGCGAACTTTTTTCGGGCATCATAAATCCGTTCATCGAAGAGGAAACATCCGAGGTTTAAGCTTTCGACAAGAATTCTGACCCGGGGAATGACTCCTTTACCAGAATATCACCTGCAGCTACCACTCTCCTCGTCCTCGTCATGATCGACCAAACCGACATGCTACAGACCAATTTCTTTTCTCATTGTCATAGGTAATGTCTTCGAAATGATATTAACAAATAGTTTCTAGACGCCGTAAATTTCCTTCCCGAGCATCAGACCGGATTCCGCCCTAGAAGATCCACCGCGGGCCGCATCTTCAGATTCTATACCAACGCGACGTCTCGGCAGCTTTCAACTCTCGACGTTGCATTATAGCCATTTTTCTCGACAGCGAGATCTGGCATGAGGGACTTCTCTTTAAGCTTTGAGTCGTGAAGATTTCCACCTGCTTTGTCCGTCTAATCAGCAGTTATCTGTCCGCCCGCCAACATCGCGTGCAAGTACGCCTGGCTATATCCAT
Source organism: Ignelater luminosus (assembly GCA_011009095.1). NCBI lineage: Eukaryota > Metazoa > Arthropoda > Insecta > Coleoptera > Elateridae > Ignelater > Ignelater luminosus. Next base: position 7,555 of record VTPC01000552.1, read on the forward strand.
TTTCTTGCTTCTTTTTCATCTTTCATCCGCCTTTCCCAATTCGCGGACTACACGGCCTTGAAGGTGACGTATCAAAGCTTCGCCGAAGAATCGAGAATTCTGGTGTACAAACTCGGACGTCTGGAGATTTGGTTCCGAACATGGAGGATCTTCTACGACGACGTCCTCCTGGAATTATGGATCTCGCCCCTCCAACTTTTGCCATCTGCCAAACACCTTTGCATCGCTTTCAACCTCACGCTGAGGTGGAGAGACGAGGTTGCTGTCGAGACACTCGCCACCGCGTCACCATTATGCGAACTTCAACAAAAGGAGAGGGTCATCTGCAGGAGGATTCTTCGCCTGGAGCTCTTCCACCCCTCGAAGGAAGTATGCGACCGGGTGGGAATTCCTGCTATAGTGCAGATGCGCGTCTGGAATTCATGAGCAGAGCGGTCGAATAAAACAAAGAACGCGTTCTCGAAATCCTCAGAACTCCAGCTCCGCTCCCGCACAGGAAATCCAGATAGAAACCCAGACATTCGCCGTCTGTCATGATGAGACGTGCTGAGAACCCCACTCCCGAATTGGTGGACATTCTCCTTGACACTCTTATTTATAGATCGTTCTCCTGTCGAAACAGTGAAAACGGTTGTACTGGATTTATGTAAGGTTGTTATCAATGACTACAATGACATCACTGCCCTTGTACATAGAGATACTTGCGACTGACACGAACTGTTCGCACGGTGACAGCGTGAAGATTGACGTTTTAAAAACAATGTACTTGCTTATCAGTGTTGGTATCCCGACGTAGGAGGGAGGCCGTTTTAGGTACCTACTGGGACTTCTTTGGCCGAAGAATGTGGATAACTGGATTAGAAAGGTGGATACGTTCTTTGTTCTTGTTCATAGTGGAATTGCGTAGCAATAACAGCAACAACAGCAGCAGCAGCAGTAACGATAGTTGGCAGCGTGAATGATGATGTGACAAATTAAGCGAGGTAAGTTAAAGTTGAAGAGCGCGGCGGCAATTGGTGTCTGTACCTGAAGTATTGGTCGGTAGTCATTTAAGTGGGAGTAGCTATAGACACCTTCAACGGAGAGGTTAATAGTAGGAAATTTAAGATGATTAAGAAGTTACAGAGCGAGGCTATCGAGAGACTAAAAGATCATCAGACAAATCTGGGATACCAAGGACTGATTGCTGAGTGCTGCGTCTTCAACTATCGAGTCGACCAGATACTCGAGAAGAATTCGGTTCTTGATCAGCGGCCAGATTTGTTTGATGTCGCCTCCATTTGCAGCCATTCTAGCGCGTCGTCGGGATTCTTTGACGAGATTAGTCCACATTCAAATTAAAACCAAATGTAAAACTTAACTCGGTATACGCCCAGTCTGCTACATTTCTTCATTAAAATTACTGTAGTCACCTCTACTACCAATATGTTCACAATAAAACACTGATTCTAAAGAATTTTATTCATAATAGCTTCATCCATTTCAATACCATCCGATATAATCCAACACAATACAATAATCAATCTAACCTAACTTATTACACCACACAATCTGGGACAACCATTTATAAAAAGTATTGCCACCCTAAATTGTGGCGCGAAAATCAAATTTAGGAATGTTACCGCCTACATTACTTTCACTGTACAAACTTTTCTATTCGTAACGTTTATGTGCGTTTTACGTTTTATGTAGCTCTTAATTATGAGTTCGGACTTTTTACTTTTACAAATAATTCAAATTAACATACCGTTAACTTTAATATTCAACAAATACAAAAGAAATATGTTTGACATGGCAGTTCTCAAACTTTATTTATCTCATACCAACATAAGGAAACACAAAGATAAAAATTAAAATAGTTAATTGATAAGAATTGCTTGTGGTACTTAATTAGCCACGTTTATTTAACAAGATAAACCAATAACAAAAACACACGAGGCATATACAACGTCTGCATGCAGAATCAAACGAGATTCCAATCGTGATGTAATTAATTGGATTACGTAACAATCGATTCGAACATTTTTTTAAATGAAGACAACAATGAAATTGTAGGAAGTATTTAATGCTTGTATAGTAAACAAGCAAGTGTAGCCAACACATGGTTTTCTATCATTTCATCATGTACAATAGGAAGAGATTTGCTCCTAATACAACCAGGAAAGTTTTTCCAAAGATAAATTCAATCGTAGAACATTTAAATTCTAATAAATTTGAAATAGCAAATTGTGTCTGTACATAGCTTATGTTGCCTAAATGCAAAAAAGGTGTTATGAATCATTAAGTAGGCTTTTTTAGAATCTAATAACTTCAAATAAAGTCCAACTGATTAGAACAATAATTATTTATTTATTGAAAGGACTTGCGTAATTACATAAATGGATAAGCGAGTAGAGGAGCATTTGATTTCAATAGAATTACCTCACAGTGATCATAGAGAAAGAAAGGACTAAAGAATCATCATTGTCATATCAAATTAAATGTAGGTAATTACTAATTAGACAATAAAGTTTCCGGTTCGATTTTTATTTTAAAAATTTTTAATATCGGAATTTGAATTGTTAATTTCATCGTAAAGCTCTTATACTTGTAGAACTATGAATAAAGGTGTATTGATGATATTGGATGTGGTAGGTAAAAATTGTGGGAGGTATTTTTCGTCACGATTTCATTGTTAATATTTGTACGAGTAGTCTCCATAGTTATTGATATTAAATTATCATTAATTCATTAAGAATTGTTACAGTTCAGTAGCTGGAAACTATTAGAATGTATAGCAGTTACAAACAATGATCTAATTTCTATGGCTTCTTTCCACTTTAGATTTATCACATGAATAAAGAAAAGAATTAAGTAAAATTAAGCAAATCAACTGCGTTACGGAATTGTTATGCTTTGTTTCGAATGTAAAGTCAATTTTATGCCAGATTATACCGAGACGAACGAGAACAAGTAATCGTAATGTATGAAAGACGTGTTTTCGCATTTGTTCAAAAACTAATGGGTTTGATATTGTTGGTGTAATATGCACAATTAAAAGAGAAAAGAATTCAATGGATTTGTTTTGTTTTTCGCTAGTAACAATAAAGACGTGCATTTGAAATGAATTACTGTGAGGCATTATTAATCAGGGGGAAAATAAAAGTTTGGTTTTATGCTTGTATTAATAGTTACACAGTGTAAAAATCAGAATAATTATTTGGAATAGACCGATATGATTTCTTTGGCCGCCAATATAAAATAAACTGTTCTGGACGTCTCTAAAACACATGACGGTATTGGTCTCATGACCGCCTAGAATTGTTCCTAAAAACAATTATTGCTATCGTTGTAATTAATCTGGTAATCTAGTTGGTTCGTGAAAATTCTATTGAATTGCAATCAAGTTGGCAATAAATTTTCATATGAAATTAAAATCAATAATGGCGTTTCTCAAGGTTCCCCATTAGCACCACTTCTATTTATAGTACAGTAGATATAGGTTTTTGGGTGGAACTAATTCCCACAAAGACGTGGTTTAAATTGTTTAGTTCGTTGTTAGTATCTTTATGACATACTAAAAGTCTAGAAAAATCTGAGTGTGCAAAATGCGGTTTTTTGCCGCCATCTTGGGAAAATTTTAAAAAATCATAAAAAATCGTGTGTCGTATCAAATTAAAGAAACTTGCATGCTGAAAATGATTATGATATTAGTTTTAAATAATAAAAACATATAACAAAGTGGTGGCCAAAACACTGAAAGCTTTTGCAGTGTTGAAAATTATATTTTTATTAAACAAAATGCGTTCTATAATACAAATGCATATGTATTTCATCAGTTTTACATCTTACATAAGAGAAAAGCTAAATCCAATAGTCTTCATCAGTTTCTTCTAAATCACCTTCTTTCAGTGCACTATTTGTGCAATTTCTACCAGAACAGTTACAACATATCTAAGTAGATTCCATACCATAACGTCGACACGTACATCTACCACTACCACACAGCTTATTTTTATCCGTTTTGCAGATGCAGCGGATCATGTTTAGTAATAACTCTGGTTCAGGGCTCGTTTCACATGTTATGGGCTGTAGTTGGTCTCCTATTGTTTCCAACCCCCAGTCGTCGAGATTGGCAATATTGGTGTTCATAGTTTTCCAACAACGACATTGCAAATGTAAGCGAAGAAGATAATTAACAACAGCATCTTCTGTAGGTAACAATCTTGCAATATTAAATTCACTTTTGGCAGTTATGATTTTTTTCAAGTAGGGATTATATCGTAGTAGGTTCAGAGTCTCTGTTTTTGGATTTCCACCGTACAATGATACCAATGCTTTGGTGTCAATATTTGTGAATTCTTCTCTGTTTGCATTTTCTGATCCAAACATCAGAGTAGCGCAAATGCTAAATTCCTCACTTTTCAAAAAATGTCGATATCCTGCCGATTTACTTTTACCAAATAAAGAACTTGTGGTATCGCATCCAGTTAAAGCATGTGAAAAGAGAATAATTTTGCATCCCTTTTCGCCAAACACATGTTGCATCAATGTAATATCACGTTTTTTATCACTGAACAGTGAACGTAGATGACTGCAAAAAATATTTCGTATATTTCTTAATAACTGAGTATCTGGATCAAATAGAGACGAAGGAAGTATAGATAATTCATAACCGAAGTTCTCCTTTTAATTTTTGCAGATCAGGATTTACAGACAAACATACCAGCATTCTCTAGGTGAGGTCCTGTATCAATATGTTGAATAGCTCTGTCAATGAAAATACTTTTTTTTAATATCTTCATAGTGACAGCTTGATCCTTTTTAACCATGGGAACAGAGTTGAAAGCTTTTCCAGTCAGTTTGGAGTGGATTCGAAGATCTGCAGTTGCCTTCTGTTGACTGTCTACTAACTCACTGAAAATATTATGCAGCTCAACTCATTGTGAATCAAATGGATTGTGATCTTTCAAAGATTAAAGTAATGTTGAAAAATCCTTCATATCTCTCGATGTTCTAGCATCGGATATTTCAATGTGTTGCTCACTGCTGACACGGGAGACATCAGTGAGATCGTTCATAGCAAAAATAACTTCACAGCATGCAGGGTGGCTTAATATCCATGAAGCTCGTTGACTATCGCCCATGTATATTTTATAATATAATAAATAATTCAGAATATTGATGAAATACATATGCATTTGTATTATAAAACGCATTTTGTTTAATAAAAATATGATTTTCAACTCTGCAAAAGCTTTCAGTTTTTCGGACACCATTTTGTTATTTATCTTTATTATTTAAAACCAATATCATAATCATTTTCAGCATGAAATTTTCTTTAATTTGATACCACGCACGATTTTTTATGATTTTTTAAATTTGTTCAAGATGGCCGCCGATAAACGCATTTTGCACACTCAGATTTTTCTAAACTTTTAGTATGTCAAAAAGATACCAACAACGAACTAAAAAATTCAAACTTATTTGATTCGAAAAACAAAGTTAACTATTGATAAATTGATTATAAACTAAATACTGCCGTGGTATTAATAAATAACATCAACAAACGGATAGGGCGGATTTCTAACGACCATAGAAGGTAATTCTTTACAATTTCTCATAATAATAATTTTTGATGTTTTGGTAAATAACGAGAGTAAATTGAATTATAAGGTTATGCAAAAGTCGCACCGCGAGTTTTGGCGGGAAGCAGTGATTTTCAAACTTTTTGCGCACACTACCGCACAATAAGTTTAATAACTTTCGACACAATTGCCCTATGAAAATAAAAAGAAAATCATATTAACGTCTTAAAAACATAACGTAAAATTGAATCAAAAATCCTTATAATTTAAATTTTATTATTTTATAATTTTAAGTTTTAAAACCCAATTTGTTACTATATGCCAGGAATTAAACTTTATTTTTCATCACCGCAGGAACGATGGTTTAATGTAATTTGGGCCAAGGATAGAATAGATTTAGAAATTCAGAAAAGCTATAAAAAATTAATCAATTAATCACCGTTCGACCGTTCGTAAATGCTATCTTTATTACGTGTCAATAATAATTGAAAGATGTATTACCATGCTAAAATACAGCAAAGCTTGACATTTTATTATTATCAGATTTTATATAATGTAAAGCACACTGATATTTTTCTTTTTATAGAACGTAACATAATACAAAAGAAAACCTTGCAAAGATATTTTACTTTTATTACTTTTTTTATACTATAATGCCACAGTGTATCAGTGGTAAATGATGAACACCATCAAGACTTTTATTTGCAAAGGAATTCTATAAGGAAATTACAATAAAATTCAATTTCATTCAATTTTGCTTGTACAAACATTCTTTTAGAAGTAATAACTATAATTTAAAACACGCCATGCGGTAAAAATTCCCACGCGTGCTGCTTTGAAAGTATCTTTTTAAGTTCATCATTACATACAATATACATAATGCGAGAGATAATTAAATTCGGTAATAATTTAAACTAGAACAAAAAAAAACCATTAAAAATAAAAGACATTTATTCTACCAAAAACAGGATTGATTATTTAAACTTGGTCCCTTGTCATTTATTCATCTTTTCTGTTCATATAAATGATTGTAATATTCAGTCAAGCGGATATTACGGAAATTCATCATTTCTCTATGACAGATTAGTTCGGCGTTGTTAAAACTTAACCTATCTAATTTTCTCCTGGGGATTATGTATTTCACTGACAGGTATTTTCAAGCCCGACCTTCAAGAATCGAATTAAATTTAAATTAAATTTAAGTTTACTCGGTCCTTAATAAAGGTTGTCTACTATGTTCTATTTTAGGGTTCGAACTCCGTGGCTCTTGGCTTGTAGTCCTTTGTCTAAAACAACTGAGCTAGCGGTTGTTACTAAAACAGTTTAAACAAAATGTTAAACTTTCAAAAAGCATATCGCAGTTAATAATTCACAAGAACCTCTTGTCCTCTGCAGAAAATCATTAACTTCAGCCGAAGAAAAATACAGTGACTTTTCTAACTAAGTTGTTCTTAGCCCTGAAATAAATCTTAGAACTTCTAGGCGAAAGCAGTTAGGATGACTAACTGAATAACATTTAATAACTATTAAATACAATACAATCTCACACATCGCGAAATGTATAAACACGAAAACCTCACGAAAAGGGCAAGTTTTCGCATGAAAATGACACAATATTGTCTAACACAACAGACGCATTAAAAATCAGAAAAAGTGAATTTAATTAACATGTACTTTATTACACACATAAATGATAATAATATTTCGGGACTTCTAAACAAAGAATGTTATTTACAACTTCCTTTGTACGTGGGCGTAATGTAATAAATGCTTCTGCAATCTTGTGGTAATTAGTACGTTCCAAATTCTACTTGCAAATTGTATAGTGCTTAATACATAAAATTATTATTAAATAACAAGGACCTATGGCACAGATGCTGATGATAGCATATAAAAGATATAATTAACATAAAGCTTAACACGAACTTCCATAATTATTATTAAACAAGAGCTATTTTATTCAGATTTAAAGATGTAATAAAACAGCCAATACGGATTCTCACTTTCACATTTGCTGACCTTTAACTTGGCGTACTCACATTATTATCATCATCAACTTTAGAGGAAAATAATTGCAATGGAGTGACACAACTTTGGAATCTCCGCTGTTGTGGGAACCTCACGATTAAGTACCTTCAATCGGGAATGACGACGATTTAATGCCGCTAATGCCATTTGATTGAATTGTGATCTTTCGCAATAGGGTAATTCCGTGGTGTATAAATTGTTGAAAAGCACGCAAAAACAAATTATTTTCATTATGGAATAAGAATTACAATAGAACTCTTGATGATGCGTAAAAATTAGGGTTTCTGGCCTTATTGCGATAATTCAGAAATATTTTACTTTTATTCCATAATTTAAATCAATTAATACTTCTAAAGAATCAGTTTTAGCTCGAAAATGGTGAGCTTTGTAAAAAAAGGTTATATAACAAAGGCTTAATTCTTGATAGACAATCTACCTGCACGTATATCGTTTACACCCTGTGTTTTTTTTTCGATAAAACCACAGCAATCTATATATATTTGTAAAGTTTGCACAATAATCTTTTTAGGCAAGACGTTTGCCACTTGAAATTGCAAAAGTTTAGATGCTGTTTTTCTAAAGACGTCTTAATCAGGAATTTTTCTTTTTCCCACATAAACCATGTTTTATCTAGTCTTCTTGAGATTTAATTACCATTTGATTATTAGTTATTATTACCATAAGAATCAAATAATCTACGTATTTTAGTTGCACTCTTTGCATCTGGCGAGTTTTTATTAATCACTCACTAGGAGGGAAGCAAGGGAATATCACAGTTGCAAATTTTTTACTTTTTTTAGTAAATGAGAAATCGAAATAGCTTGACCAAACTTGGAAGGTAAGTGAAGCATAAGGTTTTCCAACTACGGTGTACGCGAGAAGCGAACGTGGTGACACCTACCGACAAAAATGGACAAGATCGACTGGCGTCTCTAAGGAATAGGGGGTTGCAGATGGGGGTTTTGCAAAGATATCGAGACGGCATTTAGTACTCTGATGGAGCGACTTCTCTTGCATCTGAAGCGGCTCGAACCGATTTTCTACTTCCTACGATACGGCCGCTAGAAGGCGCAACAGATTGAACCAACAAAGGCTACTAGTTCAGAAACTATAACGGGTACGGGAGTATGGTTTTCGCCGATCGACCCAACTCTGCGGATACGAGACTCGATTCGGTTAGCTCTGCACTTTTTCTTCATGGTATGCCGAGATGTCCACTTAATTATGGTGTGATTGAGCCGAGGTTTTTCTTAAACTAAAGAGCAACAAGGTTAGATGGATACCCGTGGCGTTTCCCCGTTCTTTAGGGTGGATTAGAAGAAAAACAAAATTAGTTTGTTTTCTTTTGGGCTTTTCTGAGACAGTTATTCGAGGTTTTAGGAAAATGTAGTTGTAACACTTTGATACGCCGTGAGCAAAGTGATTAAGTAATCTTTTTTGACGAGTAAATGTACCTTAGCTGCCTAGAAGTGATTCTGCAAGCAAATATTTCCAAAAAGATTCTCGTTCCATCCTTTCTAACGCCGTTATTTTTAGGTGGTGAATGCTAAGAACCTTTGTGCACCTTGCCCCAGAATTCAATTAAAATGCCTGGGTGAACTTTGGAGATAAGAGATTTTGAAACTTCTTGTAAATTCGTTATTTTTGGTTTTTTGTACGTTCTATAAACTCGAAACCCTAACCACCGTAAAGAGAAAGTAAAAATACGTAAAAAGTGTAATACGCCCTTTTTGATCTCCAGAAATTTTAGTAAAGCATTATACACCAATCTACATCCCTGTGGTGCTCCCCCTATCTGATCTCATGACGACATAAACATCACAAATCTCCGATTCGTTTAGAGTCAAGCATTAAACATGGAAGAGACTTTCTCACCATTTCATGGCACACCATTATGGAGAATATTCTTTATAGATTCTGGAAAACCTTAAAAGATTAGAATAGAATCAGTCAAAGAAACCTATTCGCGCACAAGCAACTGAACAATCATTTTGCATGCCTATAAATTCTTGTTTCAAAGATCAATAGAATCTGTGTCCCGATGACTGTGCCTTTCGGTCTTTGTACTTAGATGAAAGTTCACAATACTTTGAATTAATTTGTTGGCAGCCTTATGGTTTTGAAAGGTCATCAAATATGTTTTGGATTTGTCTTCTTGCGAAATCATTTTGAATAGTTTTGAAGTTTTATCCATACGAAATAATAAGTAAAAGAAGGAGTCTTTAGAACAACGTCTCTTCTAGATCTACATATCTTACATATTTCTACCTCCTCTTTATGATGGTTAGAGTTTCGAGGTTATAGGACGTTCCGCTCCGGTACGAATGATGAAAAATCAAAAATAACGAATTCGCAAGAAGTTTCAAAATGTTTTTTCGAAGTTTACCAGGGCATTTTAACCGAATTCTGGGGCAAGGTGCACAAACACCCAAGAGTAACGCCGCTAGAAGCGATGGAAAAGAAACGGACCCTAAACTTTTTGGAAAGGTCTCAGTCGATTTTGTCCATTTTCGCCACGTTGGAAAACCTTATGCTTCACTTACCTTATAAGTTTGGTCAAAATCTGCTTACTCGTTCGAGTTATTCCGATTTCGTTTTCAAAAAATGCAGAATTTTCAACTTTGATTTTCCCTTACTTCCCTCCTAGTAGGTGATTAAGATTGCCACTAAAATATGTAGATTAATTTATATGGTGAGTAAATAACTAAATGATAATTAAATATCCAGAAAACTAGATAAAACATGGGTTCTGTGAGAAAAAGGCCAAGATTCTCTTTGGAAGAACTCCATTTAAACTTATGCAATTTTAAGTGTAACACGATAAAATACTCAACGAACCACCGAAATACAATTGCTGCTTGACGCAACTAAAAAAACTGAAGTGGTCAGATTCTTGATACGCCCAGTGCTCTACCAGCACTAGACAAACATGTCTCGATGAGCAGAGAACCGGACAAACAGACATAACTAAAACGATCGTAATTATAGCTTGCAGTTAGCTGCTTTTTACTCTATTAAAGAAATCGAGTTTGCTGTTCATTTTCTTTTGCGCGATGACCTTATTCTCAAATTAATGATACAGTAACACATTCATGGCATTTTTAAAAATTATCCATGATTGATTTTCAAAGTAACTTTCCCGTTTCAAACCCGTATTTATCTACAAACTTATTTCTCAAACGAATTCGGGTGTATAAAATTTTCAAGACTTCCCTTAATTTGAGAATTACCCCTTTTTATACAAAAGATTTTTAATATGCTAAACTTTACTCCTTAGACCCCTGCACAGATCGAAATTTCCAGACCCGGCTCGACTGGAGACAAACTTGACTTGGCCCAAAAAAGCCCCAGGTAACTTCTTGATCGATCCGACAGGCCCGAACGCTCCAACAGGCTGAAGGCCCAAACGGTCCAACATGCCAGAGTTCCAAAAGGACCGACAGACAAACAAATTCGTATGACCCGACAGGCCCGAGAGGTCAGACAGGCTCGAGAGATTCAAACGACCTGATAGACCCGAGAGACCCGAAGAGCCAAGACGTCCAGAAGGCTTGACAAGTCTGACGACCCCACAGATACAACAAAAGGTTCGACAGACCCAAGAAGCCCGACGGGCCGGGAAATCTAAAAGCCCCAACAGATACGTATGACCCGACAGGCCCGAGAGGTCAGACAGGATCGAGAGATAGACCCGAAAGACCAGAAAGGCCGAGACGTCCAAAAGACAGACCCAAGAAGCCCGACGAGCCGGGAAATCTAAAAGCTCCAACAGATCCGTATGACTCGACAGGCCCGAGAGGTCAGACAGGCTGGAGAGATTCAAACGGACTGATAGACCCGAAAGACCCGAAGGGTCGGGACGTTCAAAAGGCGAGACAGGCCTGACGGCCCGACTCATTCAAGAAGCCCAAAGCGCTAAGAAGTTCAAAAGGCCCGACAAGGCAGAAAGGTCCGACAAGCTCTAAGAGCTCGATAGGCCTGACAAGACCAAACGGCCAGAACCCGACCTTGAAAAGGCGTCCCGTGCAGGCCACTAGCGCTCCTGTTCATCGCTGGATTTCATTATTGATAACAATAACAATGTTACTAATGTCAACACCCATATAATTAACTGTTAATGCAGTGTTTAACAAACACCACTAAGCGCTACAACCCTGAAAACTAAGATTAAACCGGTAACCGAATTAAACAAACTTAAAATACCCAGACCACTTAAGATTTGTATGTGTGTTGATTTACATGCATTCTGTTTGTGCAAAAAACCATATGTTAAAGTTAATAGGGTTGTTAACAGATAGTGCTACTAGTACTATCAGTCCAGAGACATGTTATACTACATCGGTTCTGCTCTCTCTGCGCTTGCGACAACAATGCCAATATTTCTATCACGTGTTTTAATAAATACATCATCTCTCTCTACCACATTTTAAAGCAAGATAAGTATAGGACCGCTAAATACTATATTGCCCTCTATCATCAAATGTTGAACATTGCTAGAAGAAGCCTCATTGAAGTACGCGTTATACAGTTGGTCATGTTCTGAGGTGTATTACGCTATCTGTGTAATAAATATAAAACGGAAAATAAAAGTGTTAGTTTTATTGAACAAAATTTAGGAAGAAACTGAGAAAATCCTTTAATGTTTGCATAAAACTTAGGAAAACTCATTTATTCCCTACTACATGCCATGTAGGTAAAATATCTCTTAATTAAGAGATAAATTCATCAAGTTGGCAACACTGGTTTACTCTCTGTATCACGTGATCATTCGCTCCACTCGCAACGCTCCAACTCCTAGACAGAAACGTGAGGAAGAAATTGGCAACTCCGCTTGTGCTTCCATAATTTCCTAACGCGCAACCTTTTCAGTTCGTGCATTAAGAGATTGTACCTTCCACTCCACTCCACTATTAACTCAATCGCAAACAACAAACGAATTTTACAGCAAATGGAGCACTCCGAGTTTAAAGAACAAAATAAACGAACGTACCTTTAAAAAAACAGACGTCCTAAATACCGGGCGAAAACCGGACACCTGGCAACCTTGTAAGTCGCAAAGTATGGCGTAAGTCAGTCTGTAAGAAAGCAGCAGCACGTCCTATTATTTTATTACTCAGTTTGCTGTGAATTATAATATTATAAGTTCAAGCTAGAACTAAAAAAGAGAAGAAGCAAACAAAGCGTTTATACGGTTGGAATCTTACGTTGTAGTCAGACACTAAAGACGGAAAATAATATAATGCAGACAATGTAACAAAATGTTTTGATGCGTAAAACCAACACCAACACGCAAAATTCCTTCTTCAATTGACAAAGCCGCCAAATTAGATTGAAAATGATCGCTACTTCCAAATATCCCAATAATAAAAGCCTCTTCAATATGTGTGTGTACTTTCTAATGATATCCTTCGTATTGCCTACTCACTTGCAATTTTGTGTAGGAAAGACAATACCTGGAAGCTATGTTAAAAAACAAACTTACTAATATTATTATTAAAGACTTTTTCGCAGCTGACTCAAAAATAATTAATAGATCAATGTACTGTCATGTCGTTCAATAATTTTTCATTTTAGATTTAAGCAATATTACAAGGTAAAAGAATCTCTGATTATTTATTAATTAAATATTTTACTTGAAACGTTATTAAAATATTTATCTAAGAAGAAATCTTTAGAATATAAAAAAATATGAAGTAATAATATTGCGATAAACAAATTTGTGGTTTTCTAGGTTGATGCAATTGAAAGTGTGAAGGATAAACGAATTAGGATTTGCATACTGTTGATTTTAAACGATTTTCTTCAATTTTAATTCTTAACTTTAACGAGTTGGTGCTTTTCATAATTTATTACGGAAATTAAACCTACTTTTGTATGGGAATTATGAAACGATTACGTCATAATACATCCATTTCATATCTCATTGCTAATTACTTAACAATCCTGTAAAAATCTATTAAAAATAGTTAAAAGGCTATAATTTTTCTTAAATTTCTTTATCGATCTCTAATTAACATGCTTTACATTTTGTTCCGTTCATTAAGTATGTAAAATGATATTCACTCTACCATACAGTATTTTTACTAGTTAATAACAGCAGCCTATTATTGCTTTACTTAAAGCGTAAAGCATGTTAATGCAATGGTAATTACATTCATGGAAGCTCATGTTGTTTCTATGAATGAATGCGAAATGTGCAAAAAAATTACTGATACTTGAGTAACAAACTTTTTGTAAAATATAATTTCAAATCGTTTCAGGGGATTTTGTTCTTCGGCATGTCAAAGGTAAACAGAGTGATTCAAATTCGAGCTTAATTTAAAACAGATCCTCGCTATCACAAGAAAGTTGAATGGATTGTTTCTGTCCTGCAGAAAGCATCTAACTAACTAAAAATAATTTCGAGGGAGTATATTCGCTGTTTATTTTGTTAAACTCATTGTTCACACCTACAGTTGTACCTAGTCTCCACCATGCTGACTGTTTCTTGCAGAAAAGCTCGTTCACGGTGGGAAGATAAAGAATTTGTATAAAATTAATAGCGCATCTAAAAATTTAAATATGTCCTCAGTGCGTTTGAGCTTTAGAAGGCACCGGCGGATAAGTGGATTACCTAGCGCAGCCTAGTTATGTAAGTCCTGAATTCTGTATACATATATTTTTATTGTTTTCTCGTTAGGGAACGAGCCTGTTGCTGTTATAATCTCATTTGTGTCGAAATTAAACATTTAGTTAGGTTTAATTGTTGTAGGAGCGAATAATTAAAATATTCGAGTCGTTAATTTGCGGCCGAGGCAAAAGCCTATTCATCGACATTTCTTCCTTTTATTGTTTTTGCTAAATAAATTAAATTAACGCTAGCGCTCTTTGCTTTATCATAGTCACGTACTACAACGAACGTTCTGTACATTAAGAATGCCGGAAATGGTGATACTATTTATTATGAATTTAACTTACAATTAGTCATTATCTACAAACTAAACTGTTGTTCCATTGATATCGACAGATTATTGTTATACATAATTAGTTACGTTTAATAAAAAATAGTAAAGTAGGAATTGTACACTTTAACTTTGTAAATTATATTGCATCGATTGTTTTTATCATAAGCCAAAAACCAAAGAAATTAGTTCAGTTTTTTTTTCAAATTAGCATATTAATTGCTTTCTAATGTTTGTTGTCTTACTAAACAAAGCATAAAGATTATTATGAAATATCACAGCATTTCTTTCCAGTGTAAGCATTCTATTTAGTACAATTGCAAAAACTTAACTAATAAACAAAAACCGCACAGAAAAAAATATCAAATAAAAATCCATTAAAAAATAAAAACTCAAAATGCACAAGAATATTTGCTTTGATCACCATGAGGTTTTCATCTTTTAAAATCTAATAAAACGTTATTTATATAAACATCATGAAGTGGTTTATTCATGAATGAAAAATAAAAGAAATCATAAAGAATCCTCTCGATATTTAATTATTATTATACGATATAATTAGCGCCCAATTTTCTCGATTTCACTTACCAATTTATCTTTTAAAAAGACAATTTTTACAAATAATTCTAGAACAATATAGTAACTGCCCTGCCCCCTTTTCTTTCATTAGGATAAATCGACATGAAATAAAAAAAATTTATTTATATCAAAAGTTTATCTCAAAGTATTTTGAACTAATGAGGAAATACAAAAAAACGTTTTTGATTAATGAAAGAAGAGCACTGATATACACATATATATACAACAACTGTGACTGTTAAATTACTTAAATTGATAAGTCAATATAAATTAAGTCCTATGTATGCACATGTTAAAATTAATTGGGAATATTTAACTTATAAATTGATTACAGTGTAAGGGGTTGTTTCACTTCGTTAAAATTAATTTAAAAACACACAATTAATATTAGTTCTAATTTATATTAAGAGCCACTTACTGTGAACAAGACGAAAAACTAGAAGACCATATCAAAAGCGGGACAACCCACACAGTTTCACACTACATCAACAACTTTGAAAATACAACTGTTAGTAGACAACCAAAATTGTAAATTTATATGCTGGGTATATACTACTACTTATTTACCAACACCTCCAACCTCGCGTGTTGGTGGAATGTCTGTATATTATTATGCCTTCCTGTATTGCTACCAGAAAGATTTGTCGGCGCCATCTTGTAGCGGTTATAAGACTTCAGCACTTTTGAGAAGGATTCTATTGCTATCTATTAAGAATTTAACATTTGTAATAAATATTATAAAGAGATATATTTTAAGAAATGAAATTGTGGGTTTAACACTTGCAAATTGGCATGCTTTTATGTTTAATGCTTCTGATCAATAGATAGTGCATGTTGCTGTTGATATTCTAATTCGACTTACATTGCAAAGATGTCGCATGTGTTGCAAACTTTCATTTAAATATTACGCAAAATTATGTAAGGATGGAAGCGATGAGAGCACTCACTTTGAATAATCTTAAAAACGAATTTAAACTCCGATTCGTCTATCTTTACACATGTGTGTAAAAATTTAATAAAATTTAAATTTTAGTTTTTTAAACGTTAGTAATCACTACAAGAATGAAAAGTATAATTTTGCTTTCCTATCACATTATCCGAAGCATCTTATTTATTTATTTATTCAATAATAAGTCATTCTATAATGTTTTATCACATTTTGATAGTTAACTCTAGTTTACCACTCTTGTTAGAGTTTGCAAAGATAGCACGGAGTAAAGGGTGCTCGGCCTTTTATCATTTCCATTCGCAAAACTTCATTGGATTGAATTTTTATTTTTCTTTTCTCTTCATACTGATTTTGTTATTTTTTGTGTGTGCGAGATGGGATTTCACGTGAATGTGCCCCCCTCGGCGGGCGGTTTGAAACGTTAACACAATCTCCGATAAAAATACAACAACCTATTATTGCGGATGATATAGAAACACCTGATCTGTCTGCAGACGTATAATATACGTATATATAATATACATACTGTGTTGGAAAAACTAGCCAACAAAGACCTGGCCGTCTGCATCCTATATCTACGTCGGTCATACTGTATAAAAATTTCAAATCTGATAGCAACGAAAATGGGAAAACATTATCGTCATTCCAGTAAACTTTTAACCAATCAGTAAGCAGAATTAGCAGCTATTACGTAATTTTTGTTTTGAATTTCAACCCTCTTTTTAACCTTAAAAATAATTTTGATATACATTTTTTGAGCTTTCAAATTCAAGGCATAGACCTTCGACTACAAAAATAACGAAGCTTATTGAATGATTTTATTTATAAATTGGTTAATAGTTAGCTAATTTACTATAAGATACACTTGTCAACCCGGTTAACAGCACCTTTAAAGCATTTGAACAGAGTAGGTATAATCACCGAATATTTAGTTTTGGAGAATGGAGATATATAAACGAGAAACACTGCGGTATAAATATCGTGAACAAAAAAATGCATACCTTTAGAAAATTTCCTCAATCACTATATTGCCACATGCTTTAAAAAGATTTAAAAAAATTTTTAAATTGCATTTTAACCTTGCCTAAGAAACCCTTTTATTAAAGTCTTTTGAAATAAATTATAGACGTATTATACAGGTCGAAATTAGACCTAGTTTCTTCTATCAACCTATGTCCTAAAGCGCACCATTTCCGAGATACAGGGTGTCAAAGTTTCATTTAAAATTTCTTGTTTTCTCAAGATATCTGGATGAAATTTTCATACTTCTGTTACTCTAAGGCGTCTACTATTTTACGCATTTTTGCGTTTGATATCTCTATCTGAGGCAAAAAATTGGGGTCGGCTAGTTACCTACGCTAGAAAAGAGTGTTACGCCACTGGAAAGTTAAATATTCTTTTCTATTTTAAAAGTCACCAATTGATTTGAAAAAAAGTTACTTTTGCATTTTTTTCGTAGAACGCGTCGTTTTCTAGTAACATCGGGTTTTGCAAAACCCCTCAAGTGCAACGACCTACGGTAAGGTAGAGCCCTGCACGACCAGAAGTTTTCAGGTCCGGCTCGATTCGACCCAAAAAAAACCCGGTGACTACTTGATCGGCGAAGGAAACCCGAAGGACCGAGAAGTCTAAAAGGCTCGACCGTTCAAGAAGTTCAAAAAGCTCGGCAGGCTCCGACGACTGGACAGACTCGGCAAGATCGAACGGCCCGAAATGCCCGATAAATTTTTAAAATGAGGCCTGTCTCGACCTGATCCGGGCTGTGCAAATGCCCTGCTAGAAAGCTCGGCCCGTGCAGGATGCAATAATTTGCATGGCATTCCTTGACACAAATTAAACATTTGTTGTCATATAACCTTTTCCTCTAAAGTGCCCTGGTTTCAAGAATTTCTTGTTTTTAATTAAACTCTTGAAAACGGTGCACTTTAGGGCAAAAAGTGATAGGTCGAAATAGGCTTAATCTTTGCAGCATGTTTCTGAGATAAGGTATGACTTGAGAGGTTTTGAAAAATCCAATTTTACTAAAAAGCGGTGCGTTCTGCGGAAAAACGCAAAAGTAATTTTTGCAAATCGATTGCTGGTTCCAAAAACAAAAATTTTAATTTTTGGTGGCGTAACAATTTATTTTCATAATTTTATTTCACAACTTTCATGCCCTGTATCTTGGAAACAGTGCACTTTAGAACCTAGGTTTATCGATGAAACTAGGTCTAATTTCGGCTTAGGAATCTGATTACAATGTTGTGTCTAGATGTCTTCTGCCTCGGCATCTAAATAACCTGCTTCTAATGATCTCTGCAACTAACAGTGACCGCTGACAAGTGTCTTCGCTTCTAAACGCTTGTGTCTAAGTGGTCTTAATCCGAATTTTCGAGTTCAAAAGTGGCTACTAATAGGATGAGTTATCTTTCACAGCGCACTTATTATTATTTACGGACTTTGTTTAAGCTTATGCACTAAGGTGTAAAGTCTACAAAGTGTTGAATGCAGTTTCTTTATTACCATACCGGCAAGCGTGGCATTCCTCGCTATTCCTTTTATTTAAAAGCAACCAGCAATTAGCAGTGCTGCGGTGAAGGGTTCATGAACAATATCAATTTTCATAAATACAAAGATTACACCTTTAAAAGCGCTTTCTTCAATGCTGGTAGATTACTGTTACTCTTAAGAAGAAACTTGTGAATCGCAAGTTCCTTCTACTATAAAAATCTTGTGATAATTATTGTCGCAAAAGTTAACTACTGCTGTCACTTTTTAATCAAAATAATTGTAATAATTAATCGTACACAAAACCTGCCGGTATTGACTGGATTTTATGCGCTATTACATTACGTGTTTAGTTTGAGTCTCTCAAACACTACTATCAAATAATGTAATAAAAGTTAAATTCATCATAGGAACCCTAAGTCTTTAGTAATAAAAAGTGATCAAATACAACTGTCTTACATCTGAAACGACTATTTTTTTAGAAAGATTTGTTTAGAAAACGAATTCACTTAAGAAATAAAAATTATTTTGCAACTAAACTGACCGGCAAAAAAAACCGGCTACCCTGAAATATTTCCAAAACCACTGTAACAATTATTATTTTAACCAGTGATTGTTATTTGATTTAAGAACCATTTACCGCTGACACAGGATGTACAGATTAGCTAAAAAAAAAGACAGATTAATACAGAATTAAATTTAATTTAAGAAGTGCCAAACACTCACAAAATACGATACTTTCTTAATTAACAACAATAAATGTGGCTGTTTACAATGGACCTCCTGATAATTATTAGTAGTGTGTATGTCCTCGAGCTAGAATTACATCATTCAACCGCCCGCCGTGGCATTGAACTAATAATTTTCAAAGTGGTTTTGCAAAGTATTTCAGGGTGGCCGGTTTTTTTGCCGCTCAGTTTATATTGGTTAAGTTTTAAATCTCAAGCAGTTTTGAAAATTGTTACTTTTCTTGTAGAAATTATAAAACATAATTTTAATATCAGTGCTTTCTAGTGGTTTTTAAAAAGAAATCATTGTTTGTTTGGCGTTTGCTAATGATATAAACACAAACTTTTCAGTCACCTAGTACTCTTCATTTACGTCATTTATTAAAAGCTGGCAACACCGATATTGTCTAAAATGCTCATTGCTCAAGATCTAGATGTAGTTGAAATTCAATTCTGTTCAACTGTTCAAAATAGAATTTACGCGTGGAGTGTTGAATCAATTTCAAAATTAAATTTATAGGTATGTATGGATAGTTTTCGAATTATGGATTTACTAAAAATAATGTCATTCAGATATCTAATAATTAGCAAACTTCTTAAATGCACACGTGTTTTGTATACAGGTTTTATATTCTAACCTCACTTTCTATGATCAATGCCGGTTATTTCAATAGTTTTATTAATGAGGAATATAATTTATATTGGTTTTATATTTTAAAAATCAATGTAATAGTTTATTGAGAAGTGTATGAAAACACATTTCTAAGTTTCTCTTTTATACTTCTATAATGAAGGGTCCAGGGGAGTAATGATGAATGTCACATAAATGCTGAAATTGAGTTAGTGGTGCCATTTACTTACTACAGTAGAATACTATAAATTTTATATATTATCCAGAGCATAAATGCCGACAATATCAAAATATAAGCGAATATGTTTCAACAAAAGAGCAAGAACCAATGAATGTTTTGAACATATAAGTTGAAATTTCTCTAATTCATGTTTTTGTGACATTCATCGTTATTCCCCTGGACCCTACAAATCAAAAAGACAAATACAAAATGCATTTTATTATGAAACTAACCTAAATTGTTTCATAAAAGAACTGTTTGGTTTGATTAAAGTGTGTATCGATCCTTCTAATTTAGGTTTAATTGATACGATATTTTATCAGTTCTGTTAACAAACTTCAAACACCACTCACTGGTGCAACCAATCAAGATATTATTATTGACATTTATCAAAATGGTAACAAGAGTAAATTTGAAACATTTCTGATTACAATCTGCTCAGCATTGACAGATGTAAATAATCTCAAATGTAACTTTAAAATTCTGCAACGTACACAATCCACCAAAGCCTTTTTTTTATAATACTATAGATAGAAATGTTTCAAATAGAGAAGGCAGTGTGAATCATCAAAATCAACGTGAATGTATTCCGCCACAGGTATATCACAAACAAAGCAAGACAGAAGACCAACAAATTGCAAACACTTGTGCAACCAGACGAACGTCAGTGCAGTCCGATTTGCAAAATGAACTCGACCGAACAGTTTCGTGTTTCTGCGCTGATAAGTCACACTACCTTCTCTGTCTGATACATTTTTACAACCAAACATGCATGCATGTTTAAATACAACCTAAAACATAGTTTTTGTTGACACTTGTCAGTGTTCATAGTTTGAGGTTAAGGATTCAAGATTCGCTGACATTAACTATGCCTTCTACTTTTTTAAATAATTTATTTATGAATGAAAAATCTAAATAAATCTTTTTGATAATACTACTTTTTCATTCTTACAAATTTATCTTTTTATTTCAGCTGGTTAATCATGAGCAAATTTCGGCATGACCCAGACGAATACAAGAGAAAGCTAATAGAGCTGCTAGAGTTACATAAAGCCAAGTCCAAAAGAAATACAGCTGCACAACCTATAGTAGATGAGTCGCCTAAGCAGAAATCCATAATTCGACAAGCAACTCCACACCCAAAAAAATCAAGATGTAAATCAGCTTTTAGGACTTTTGAAAATCGTGTAGGATTCGATAAGAGTTATGATGATGATGACAGTAATGATGATGATGTTTTGAAAAATAATGAACACAATAAAAGGTTGAACGTGGAAGCAAAGATGAAACATAAAAGGAAAAAACAACCATCATTTGATAATACTACTGACGATAATTATTCGTCTCCCTTAAATACATCTAGAGAAGATGAAGAAGCTTTAAGGAAGAATAAGAAAAATAAAAGAGTTAAGATAGCTAAGTTTGATGTAACACCGTCTACAAATGACTTGTATGATTCAGATGATGAACCGAAACCATCTTCTTCAAAACTGTCACGTAGAAAAGCAACTCCGCACCAAAAAAACTATAAACATAAATTAACTGTTAATAATCTTGAAGATCGTGAGTCATTTAGCAATTCTGATGATGATAATTCTCATGTGGATGTTAATGAAAGAAATAAAGATAAAAAGAAGTTGGTTAAATTTTCTGATGATTGTGTAGTAGACAATAATTCTGATGACGATAATAATGAATTTTTATTAGATAACTCTTCTTCTGAAAGACTGAATAAAAAAACAAAAATTGATAATAACAAAACTAGAAGAAAATCAAATGAACGTAACGAAAAGATATTAAAACGGCAAGTTACCCCATATCACAACAGTAACAAATTAAAACTCAAAGCTGATAATGAAAGTTCAGCTCTGTTAAATCGAAATTTAGAATATGAGTTCGATGACAGTGATAATTTTGAAGTTGCACCTGTAGAATTGGACGATTTGCAAGTAAGTACTTCTGAAATTCCAAAATTGTTAATGGAAAAGAAACAGGAAAATGTTCCAAAGGTAAATAAAAGGAAACCAAAAGCTGCCACATTTATCGATGTAGGTGATATAATTTGTGATAATAATAACGAAGAGAATTTACGTAGTTTTGATAATAGTTTTATGAGAAATGACAGTGATATTGAAACTATAGACGAGTCCGAAGTGTTAGATATTACATCTGATTGTAGTGGTGCTATCGTTTGTGGTATTGAAAACGATCAGATAAAAAATAAAGAAAATGCTATTTCTGAACTTGAAGATTTAGAATATGAAAAACAAACAGAACCTACAAGTGTGGAACCAGAAAACGCTGATAATGAAAATTCAGAAGAGGACAATTTTGATGAGATTTCCAAGTCAATATCTGATAATGAAGAAGATCTCGTTTTCAATGAACCCCACAGTATAATAAGTGTAGAAGATGCTCCATCTGGAAACTATCAGTATATATCATTAAACGATGTGTTACTGTTTGCGTTGCATGAAAATACTAAATTATATTTCTACGGTTTAATGTCGGTTACAGTTTTACAAGGAGAAGTACAAGTATTTGGCTATACTTTAACACCTTCACTTAAAGATGTAGAACTGTATTCTCCACGTGGATCATCATTTTTATTCTTTGAAACTAAACACTTCACTTCACCTATTCGACCTGATTTATTCCACATCCTTTGCGAATTACAAATGGAGAAAGAAGACGCGGAAGAATTTTGTAGCAGATTATTACCAAGTAGTACTGTTATTTTATGTAAAAAAATTGTAAAAAATCATATTGAGTTTTTACAAAAGCACATATCCCAGCAAATATTTCCTAAATGTGAGTATCGTATACCTCAGTGCGTCTTCCAGAACGTGATTGGAAATTGGAACGTTGTAAAAATACCAAACAAATGGAACGAGTTGATTGATTCGATGAAACCGTCATCGAAAACATTCCTTTGTGGTGGTAAAAGTGTTGGAAAAAGTACAATGTTACGTTACTTGGTTAATAAACTGCTAATGAAATATTCGGAAGTGTTAGTTGTTGATTTAGATCCTGGACAGCCTGAATTCACAATTCCTGGATGCATTTCAGCCACTGTTATAAAGGAACCTATCTTTGGCCCTAATTATACTCATTTGAAGAAGCCAATAAGGTATGTCTTCATTATTTCTACTATCTGAATTGTCAACATCAAAATTAACGTGACAAGTTGTCAGTAACGGCACTATTATTGTCAAAACAAGTAAAAATGTTAGGTTAAATTAAATGTTTGTTTTTTTTTATAATAAAATTCAGAGCGGACCATGAAATAAATTTTTATTAGGTTAAGTATCTATCATTTAAGTGTCAAGAAATTTATTTTTCTAGTTTTTATTTATTCTGTTCTTAATTTTATGAAGAAAAATGTAATATTAATATTATTTCTACTAATTAATATACTGAGAATTTATTATTTTAGGAAATCTTGACAATTTGGTTAAATTTAAAATAGAATGCAATGGATAAACGAATATTTTAGTTTATTAATTATTTTTTAGGTGCTTATTTTTACCTCATATCAATGTAGCGTATGAACCTGATACTTATTTGACTGCCGTAAGAGAGTTAATGCGCTCGTGTGATTTTTACTGCAAAGGCCCGATTCTTATAAATTACGTGGGCTTTACAAGAGGCATAGGTTTGGAAATTTTCGCCACTGCCGTGGTGCTTGTTCAACCAAACACAATTATCGAGATATATGATGCTAATAAAAGCAGGAATTTTAGAGAAGTCATCTCCCATCAATCAATGGTTGCAAAATCAAAACTTTTGGCAAACAGTATAAATGCTCTACCTAAATTTGAGAGTTATCGTATTGAATCTGCAGCAGATTGTAGTCAAGGCTGGCATTTAGAACCACGACAAATAAGAGAAATGTGCGTTCTATCTTACCTTGGAGGAATGCTACCCAAGGGTGTATTATCATTAACAGCTACAAAAGTACCTATGCTTGTGTAAGTTAAGCTAGATAATAATTATGAATGTGATTCGATTATTCATTAATTCAATTTCAGAGTTGACCTTTCACTAGTAAAATTAATACATGACGGGAAAATTGTCCTTCCGTGCATTGTAAATGCAAACTTGGTAGCGTTATGTTCTTCAAATGATATTTATAGTTCTTATACATGCCATGGATGGGGTAAGTTGCATAATGCTATTTTTCTTCTTGATTTATAAATTTATTTATTTTAGGTGTCGTGCGCGCAGTGAATCTATCAAAAAATGAACTGTACTTGCTGACGACATTGCCACCTAAAGAGTTACAAAATGCAACCAATCTTATTCTAGGTTCTGTTACTCTACCACCTTCTTTGTATATGACTGCAGATAATAATACTGGTTTAATTCCTTATATGTCGCAAAGCGTTCCGGTAACATTAGGAAGGATTCCTAAAAGGAGTCGCTTACCTGCTAAAATTACCCAAGGAAACTGATTGTGATGGCTTATAAAATATGGATACTCTAAATGATATTGTGATAGAAAATCATTTTCTAATTTCTTATACTGCATTTTTTGATAAATATTATTCTGCAGTTATAAAAAGGGATAGTTCATAAAATGCTAGGAAGGTGTTTGCCGTGTTTATTACAAAAACCTTGTTAATACATCTTGCTTGTTGCTGTACATGATGGGAGGGAGAATATAAAGATAATGAAAAAGTTGTTTTATATATATACTGTATATAGATTCTATGTAGAAATTAATGAATGGACGCAAAAAATGAAAATTTATAAATGTCATATCTTAAAGGAAAGCACAAAATAACTTTTTTCGTCAAGTGTCCATAAACGAAAATTTTCTGAGTTCATGTTTCTTGCTTGTTCACAAAAAGTAACGTTGGATTTCACAGACAGCTCAAAAAGTCATCATTTATTGTTAGTTGGTGAAAAGATTATGTGCTAATGGACTTAAAGTGACTTACAGACCAACCCCCATGCTTGTCTGTAAGGCAAATAATTATTTTGTTAGTTGTTTATGTTTTCTTTATAAGTATACTTCTGTAATGTGTTGTGAAAGTCTTTACTATTTCCCGTTCATCCCTTGTTATGTTTTTTCTTTATTATTATTTATTTTTTTGCAGTTGCCCTTAGAAAAAGGAGATGTAAACTCGGATACAAGCTCTGGTCTGATTTTTGTAAGCTGTATTGGGTGGAAAACTAGTATTTCATTTTATCATGTTCTTGTCTCAACAATCAATATAAAATCTCATCTCATCTTAATCCTATTGTGGCTATCACACAAAATCATATCCAAGTTTGAGTTTCCCCCATCGTAGATGTATAATGCAAATGTTGAATTTGAAAATATGACATTTTATGTGAATTTTTGGTTTTTGCCTCCTTAAATATTATTTTAAAAAAGATTTATGTTATTTTTGTTGTTACTTTTCTAATAAACAATAATTATATAAAAGTTTCTCATTTTTCTTAAATAATTTTCTCTAAGAGTTTCTGATTACAATTTGCTAGAGCGTAGGCAACTTATTAAGCATAAATGTATAACGCATGCGCAAAATTTGAAACAACTCTAACCTCAAATTATTAAAAATCAGTATTTTCAAACGATAAATATAATTTATGTTGGGTTGTATTATTAATTACTAATAATGGACGAAGAAATATTATCTACTAAAAGGTTCTTTCAATCACAACACATAACTTTATCAGACTTTTGGCTAGAAAGTTGTATTCAGTGGTATCATGAAGAAAACCCTGGCTTAAATTACACACGAGAAACATTACATTTAAAAGTATACCAGCAATGGTTACTATTAGATTTAAGAGACGTAGAAATACCAATTTTACCAGCTAATCTAACCCAGCAAAAGAAAGTTATGCTAAATGGTATTTATTCGTTGCAAATGTTATACATAATAGATATATCTCGTTCAAAATTTTATCAAATTCAAAAACTACGAAACAGCAATGCTTTAATTAATGCAATGGCTGATCAAGAAGCTCAAACACTTAATCATGGTAAACGTGTTCTTCAATTACGCCTTACTGATGGCGTCCAAGAGATTGAAGCTATTGAATATAAACCAATTAGTACATTGAATGTTAACTTGCCTCCTGGTACCAAGATTAGAATAACAGGACCAATAATTGTTCGGAGAGGACAAATGATGCTGGAAGAAAGACACATAAATGTTCTTGGTGGTGAAGTAGAAGAACTTTTAGTTTCTAATGCTGCAGAAAATATTTTAGCAAATGCATTAGATTTGCCATTAAATCTTAATCCTAACATTATTAATGAGGATTCTGTACCAGATAGCAGTAATGTGTTAAGGAATGCTCCAAATGTAGCTAGTAATAATCAGCAATTAATTTCTAATTCTAACAGTTGGAACATGAATATAGTCGATAGAAACAATATAAGCCGTCAAACAAGTAGTATTAACAGAAAGGATAATAGTTCTACTATGACATCAAAGAATGTTTCGGTAAAAGATAAAATTAATCCTGATTTTATATCAGAGGAGGATGAATTACGCATATTGGAAGAAGTGGATATGTTATTAGAAACTGAAAGAGATATGAACATTGATCTCCCAGGTGTATGTGAAGATAATTCATTAAACACAGATGCTGTTTTAAAGATCGACGGTCCAAATAGTAAACCATGTGATAATATCAAGAATATTAGTTCTGATACAGACAAAAGTATATTTGAAGATATGGATATAGATGCACATTTAGATATAATAGACGAACAAGTTCAACAGACAAATCAGAGTACCAATAAAAAGCAAATTGGTATTGGTGAACTGTTATCAAATAATATAACTTGTGGCAAATTCACAATTAGGGCTAAGTTTAAAAGCGTTACACAAAAGTTAACTGTTACTGATGATGTTTGGTCATTAAGATTGTTAATTACTGATGATAAAAATGATATGGAAGTCAGTGTTCACAGTGATGTTATGTCAGATGTGATGGGTTACTACCCGGCTGCTGTTATGGCTTTAAAGAAAGATATCTTGAATAAAGATGAAAATGCAACTACAACAGTTATGAAGGTATGTGAAGTATTTCTTAAAATATCAAGTTCTTATCAGTTAATATACATTTTTTGCAGATGCTTGAAGAACTAAAAGTAAAAATAATGCATTTGGATTGTGATATGGAAATTACATATGCGCCAAATCAACTGTATCCTACAATTACTAAACTGAAATAGATAATAAAGACAACATATAGAAAGGTCTACGTTTGTAGTAAAAAAAAGTTGTATTTAGTTAAACTTCAAATGAAACGGAATCTGTTGTTTATTTAATGTTAAAGATTTTTATTAATGTTGTACAGTAATAAATATTAAGTGTGGCTAGTGAACTTATTTGAATAAAAATTATAAAACAAAATTGCGTAAATAATAAGAGCTGCATATATTACTCAAACTAATGAGTAATATCGCAGAGATAGGCATCTTAATGAGTTTTATAATAATAATAGTTTATTAGTTCAACAGGTTAAAACTCACAGAGCTAAGTAGGAAACCAAGAATTGGTTAAATATTGGGTAAATTCAAAATTCCTTACACATTTATCGTACTAGTGCAGTTACATTTTATACAGAAATGTAAACTAAGGGACAAAATAAATCGGATTTTCTGTTCTATGTTCTTGAGGAAAACGGGCTATTGTACAATTATTTTAAGTAAATAAAATGATCATCTTCCTCACAAATAGCCAAAGATTACTAATGAGCATCTTATTCATTCAAAATAATTGTACAATGTGTTGTTTTTCTCACGGAATTAGAAAAGAGTGTGATTTATTTTGTCCCTTAACTTACAACTACATATACAAAAATTAGATAGGGATGAAAACCCCAAGTGTTATAAAAACGCAATTCAAAAAGGAAAAACATGGAAAAACTGAGGTAGCGGAAGGTAGCTATTAAATAGTTATAGCATAAATAATAATTCTATATTAAATTTAAAGAAAAGTAATACATAGTTATAGTTATGTAGGTGATAATTATTTTATCAATTGTTTTAACAAGGCCTGTATTCCAAGGGTTGGTCCGCAGAGCTTGCATATCCCTATCAAGCTGTAGCCCATTTGGCTGCAAAAGGTATTGCAAAATTAGGTCAGATCAGCTTAGGGCAGGTGAGTTCAAGTGAGGCTATGTAAGGTTAGGTTAGGACAGATTAGATTAGGTAAGGTTACGTCAAGCAAAGATAGATTAGGTTAGGTTAGGTTTGGTCAGATTTAGGTTAGCCCCTCATATAACAAACATTCATGGCTTTCAGTATTTTCATCTAAGGCCGTAAGTACTATACCTACCGAGTGCCATCGTAATATTTCTTAAACCAACCTAGAAAATATTAGGCTCCCTTATTATAATAAAGGTCTGACTGAAAGTCCGTACTTCTAACTGGCAGGGTTTCAAATCCAGGGCTGCATTTACGTAATTTACACTTTTTTTATATGCGAATTTTATGAGATCCTCTGAAATCTCGAAAGATTTTTGTTTATTTGTCATCAGGATCACAGAAGTGCAAGTGGGTTACGTTTTAAAAGTTTCTGAAAATGTCTGATTACCTAAGAAGCTATATGTAAGTTTAGGCTTCGAAGAAAAAGCAAAAAACATGCATAATTTCACAGTGTTACCAATCAAAAGGTCTGTTCTTTTTATGTTGCTGCCAACTCACGTTTCAAATCTCCTGCTCCACAACATCCTTTCGCAACTCATGTAATACTAATCAGGAACATTGAGAAGCTTTATACGCGAATCCTACGAGATTCTCTGAAGTCTAGAAAGATTTTTGTTCATTTGTCATCAGGATCACAGAAGTGCAAGAGGGTTACGTTTTAAAAGTTTCTGCCGATGTCTGATTATCTAATTTATGCAAGGGGCTCGGAATTATTCAAGATAAGAAAGGGGGCACGAAATAGGAAAGATTAAGGACCGCATCTCTACGACAGGATTTTTTTTGCATTCCACGTACGTCCAATTGGATTCTATAACTTAGGTTAAAAACCAGAGCATGTTAATAGTTTGGTGAAACATAATCTATGTAGGGTGTTCGTGAAAGTCACTGCCAAATTCAAAAGGTAGATATTCTATGCCTAAAAAGAAAAAGAAATTTCGAACTTAAAAGTCGCCGAAGGTAGCCGAGCTGTTGGAAGACGTTAATTTCTTCTTCGGTTATACGAAAAACCATCGAAACCATTCTATGTGTGGTCTTTTGTAAGTGTAGCAAAATACTTTGAACCTCTTGCAAAAAATCTTGCCGACACCCATATCTTTGTCAATTTTATGCAATGCCCTTTGGTGTTTACTTCGTGTTATTAGAGAAACTCATTACTTATGTCACACATGAGCTGCTTTTGTATTATTATTATTTGCTACCACATGTTGGAGGGGAAAGAAAGATTATTACAAAGATTCCCTACATAGATGGCATCATCCTAATTTATGATTTATTATTATTAAACCAAACTTATCAGTGTTGTGATATATAAACTTTTTAATTAAAAACAGAAAATAAAGTTTTACAACTGTACATTTCTTATTAAAACAGAAAACAAAAAAATTTCTTATGAATGTCAAATACAATTAGTTCTGCCAACTTCCACAACTACATAAAAACTAAACATTCTTTTCTAACTTACACAACTAAATATTCTTATCATGTTGTTCCTGCATTTCGTATAATACCTAGTAGTACATTCATGTTGTTTTTAGATGAGGTTTAGGTTGGCTATGATTTTAATTTATGTTGGAAGCTTTGCGGTTACATTTTGTTGTGTTGAAAACCATGTATGCTTTCCAAATAAAATTCTTAACAATGTTCCTTTTTGCTTTTAATGCAGTTTCTTTAATTATTATTTCATATTTGTCAGACAGTCAAGTCAAAAAGTACCTGACATTGGCGAATTGTAGTGCCTCGCTAGACACTGTTCTATACGCTGAACAGGCTCTTTTAATAGTATTCTCCTTTGGCGTCCTTCTGTGATCTCTTTGTATTTCTTTCTTTTCAACGCTTGTCATACCGACGCCTCGCATAGTAATATGGAATGTGCTACCGAGGCTAGTACTCTTCTCCTGCTACTCCCCGCACCTCAACTGTTTGGTATTACTCTGCTTAATGCTATTGCCGCTTTTTCTGTGGCTTTCCTTATGTGGCTCGTCATTATTATGTTCCTATTGAATTGCATTTTAAAATATTTTATTGTTTCACTTGTTTGAATGTACGCATGTTGTTCGATTTTTACATTCGGTAGTGTAACCTTCCTTCTACCAGCCAAGAGAACTGCTTCTGTAAGCAGACTGGTATGATTGATCTCATTTCCAAATCTTCTTTTGTTCTCGCCTTTACCACGACTGCCAGGTCGTCCGCAATGACAAGTAGTCGCTACTTGCTATGCTCTAAGTTTTAAGACTGCATCATAGTATAAGTTCTAGAGCAGCGGCCCGAGCACCGATCCCTGCGGGACTTTGCATGTTACATCTATATGCCGCTTCTCATTGATGTTTAGTTTTCTGTTGGTGATATAACTTTTCCCACGCTTTAATTCATATAAAGGGTTTTCCAATAGGAGGTGTTATTTTGAATAGCCCGCTATTTCGGTAGATGTCACTTTTGAAGCTATCATTTTTTGACATTTGACAAGTAGAAACTACACCATTAATAAATATGGAACGATACACGCTTCAACAACGCATTGAAATTATTAAAATTCACTATAAAAATGGTGAAAATTTGGCAGAGACGGTTCGTAAAACTCGAACATTTTTGGGTCACCGTGAAGCACCTTGTCGGACCGCAATACAGAAATTGGTGAAAAAATTCGAGCTCTTGGGACAAGTTAGTGATGTGAAGAATAAAACCCGTGCACGTCGCTCAAGAACAGCCGAGAATATTGCTGTTGTAGCCGAAAGTGTTAAAGAAAACCCAGGTTTGTCCATTCCTCGTCGTTCTTTGGAATTAGCCATTCCACAAACGTCATTACACCGTATTTTGCATAAAGATTTGGGTCTTAAGGCTTATAAAGTCCAGTTAACACAAGAACTCAAGCCGGCCGATCATCAACAACGTCGTGTCTTTGCTGATTGGGTCGTTGAAATGCATGAAAATGATCCAGAATTCCATCGAAAAATCATCTTGAGTGATGAGGCCCATTTCCACCTCGGTGGCTTCGTCAACAAGCAAAATTGTCGGATCTGGGGCTCAGAAAATCCAAGAGTTATTGTTGAAAAGTCTCTCTATCCTCAACGTGTGACTGTTTGGTGCGGTTTATGGTCCGGCGGAGTCATTGGACCTTACTTTTTCGAAAATGAGGCTGGAGCAACAGTTACGGTGACTGGATTGCGCTATCGAGAGATGATTAACGATTTTTTATGGCCGGAATTGGATGGTATTGATCTGGACAACGTTTACTTTCAACAAGACGGCGCTACGTGCCACACAAGCAACGAAACCATTGATCTTTTACGGAAAAAGTTTCCGGACCGTGTTATCTCTCGAAGAGGTGATCACAATTGGCCACCGAGATCTTGTGATTTAACACCTTGCGACTTCTTTCTTTGGGGCCACGTGAAAGAGAAGGTCACGCCAACAGCCCAGCGTCGATTCAAGATCTCAAAGATGGAATTCGTGAGGCTATCGAGGACATAGGGCAGCCACTTTGCGATTTGGTTATGGAAAATTTCACGAAAAGGATATTGTCCTGTAAGCGTGGTCGTGGTGGTCATTTGCCTGATGTTATTTTCCACTATTAACGGCATACCTTCCTCTTTATAATGAAATAAACATCCGATCATTTATATTAAAAAATGGCACTTTTCTTTGAATATCAAAATAACACCTCTTATTGGAAAACCCTTTATGATACCTCCATGTAATGCAGAATTAAAAGTATATTTTACATCTAGCGCTATACCATGGCATATACATCTCTGTATCTATAGTCGCCGTCATTCGCTTCCTCGACTATTCTTTGTACTGTTTTTAGGGTATCGACATTAGATTTCCCTATTCCATAGCGTAACTGCATGTCTGGGAGATCTTATTTATCTCTCATTCCCTTCTCTAGTCTGGCTGCTATTAGTCCAGATTAGTCTCTCTAGTAATTTTCCAAATTCGTTTATCATGCATAATGGTCGGTAGGCTATGTCTTCTTCTTGGTTGTTGCCCTTTTCTCTAAGTACTAACCTGAACTGTTTCCATATGTTAGGAAATCTGCCTTTTGTGAGTGCCTTGTTTAGTACTTTAGCTAAATATTGTTTTCTTCTGCGCTAAAAGCTAAACTAAGCTAACCCAACCTAATCTGCGCTTTCAGAAAATCGACCATAACCTTTGAACTCTTCACTTTCGGCATCTAATATTGGTGGTGTATATTTCATATACCGCGCTTTCAGAAAAGAGTATTCCACGTGATCAAATTTTAATTTGGCACTTAAAATGTGCTTCCAGTAGGTTGATAGTGGTTGAGCGGTTTGAAGAAATAAAATTACTGAATGCTGTTATTCAGTTTCATAACCTCATTTTTAACTTACTGGTGTTTACTGTCTTTTAAATAACAATCATATAACATAAATAATAAATACTATTCTTTTGTCTTTTTAAATACTGCTTCATATTAGTACCATTGATTGACATTTCCCATTTTCTGACGAGGTTATGTTGCTGTCAGCTAAGCTATATAAGCTACCTATTTCTTGAAACTTTGGTTGCCTAAACAGCTGTGATCACGTGTTTTGTTTACAAGCTAACAACGTCGATGGCGAGGTGCGGTCAAAAGTAAGAAAGGAGGTAGCTAGACATAAATAAGTTTACTTACGCCATAAGCCACTGAAATATAATAATACTGGAACAGGCGCGCTGTGATAGGAAACTCGATCTGACAGAGAAATGAAGCGATGGTGCCACCTGTCTTTATCGTACACGCTGCTCTGTACTGTACAGCACGTGAAAAGACTCCTACTGCTACTATTATTATGCATCAAGCATCAAGCCCAAACACATGTATTGTTTAATTTGTCTTGTAGGCCATTATTTTATAATTGTTTTAGTATCTGACATTATTTTTTGTGTTCATCTATTATCTTAATAAAATTGTTCATCTTTTAATAAACTTGTAATATTGTTTTCAATAATACTTACATTACAAAATAAATTTGATTATAAATCAGTTTTTAAATTTGCTGTTTATAACTATTATTGCTATCTACTGGCCACTTCTCACTTTTAGCTTTTATTTAGAAAGAGTATGATTAGCTTCGTAAGTACAACAAAAGAAGTTTACAAAGTTGCTGATGACACATGATGACACTTTTATGACCAGTAAAACACAGGTAAAAATTAACCCTCGGCAGTATTTGCAAAAGGGGTTGCCTAAGGGCTAAAAATGTTTTATTATTTTCTATAATTTGATTTTGTTTTGCGTTCTACGCATGAACTATAGCAACATTCTCATTTGATGTAACTGATATTCAAATAAAGCAAAATATGGGGATGGGGGCCATTTTCTTAATTTCCAACTGATAGTAAAGTTATTCGCTTGCTAATTTACGATAATCAATGCTAATAAATTGAATTACAGAACTAATTTCTGATCTTTCTCTCCATCACCATAAAACTATTGATGAGTTAAATAACTACGTATATTGATATCACTATAAAAGTGAAAGATAAAGTTTGTATCTGCCTGCAAGATTTGCTGAAATTCCGGCCTGTAACGTTCTCTCTGAAAGTACTAAATACAACCCTTAAGAAAATTTCTTTGAAATGTACTTGATTTGAGAATATCATACTATTTCTTGTTAATGCTCGTTTTGTAAAAAAAAGATACTTCTGGCAACATGGTTTATTGTTTTTTCACAGAAACTGTATGGCAAATCTTAACTGAATATATTTCAGATGTAAACACAAAAAGATTGTAAACAGCATATACATTTACATTTATCTTGCACAGTAACTGGCTTTTCACTTTATCTTATAGTCTATTGCTGTTCGTATGCTTTAAAAATTGAATTGAGGTCCTAGAAACGAGTACACAATGGCAAGTTTTAAGCTTGGTTGTGCATAAAAAATATGTGATTTACTGCGGATCAGCTTAGTTATAATTTGTAGCAGTTGTAAAAAGAAAAAGTGACATAAACTTGAAACTTTAGCATCTTTTTGCAGTCACAAATTGAAAACTCAGAAATTATAAGTGCAAGTATTCTAGATCATACAAATAGTGGCATAACTGAGGACAAATTAAAACAAAAATTCAAAGATTTTTACGAAAGTATTTAATATTTTTTATAAAGATTACCAAGCATAAGGCATACATTTTACATAGTAAAGACAAAATAATAAATAACCTACATTAACATAATACATTTAATACTTAAACTAAAACATTTCAAAATAATTATATTTATAAAATTTACCTACACAATGGGTTATCATATTACATTATTACATCACATAAAAAGTACACACGTCGCTGTTATTATATCTGTTATAAGAAAAAGAAGGCTGTATAAAAGTACTATGCCGATAATATTATGTATTACATTATTGAGCCAACATTACAATATAGTACATCTAAAAAATGTAACGATTCGCATACAAAAAATTCTATGATAAAAAAATGAAATTGCACAAACGCTTATTTCACATTAAAACGAGAACGAAATTTTAAATAGACACATTATAGTAGATGTATTACACATATGCTTTGATATAATTACAGTATTTATTTGTTATGCTAATTAGGTATTTCCCTATTTGAAAATGGAACTTTCCACAGCAGCAGGATATGTAGGAATGTGTAAAAATGTACAAATTCGATATAATTGTAATACTGATTTGGTGTCGGATATGCTTCTTGATTATTACTTATTACTTAGATTCTTTTAAGTGTTGTATAATATTCACATAAAAAAGAAAAAAGACAGTTAATTCAATTAAATTTGTTCCTATAGTGTAATTATATCAAAGTTTTTATAAATGCAAGAAAGGCAGTTATGTAGTATGTATGAGCTTTCACTTCATTTATTAAAGCAAAACGAACAACAAATTATTATTTACCTTAATAAAGGGAATGATCATTTTTTTTACACATAAAAGATTAAAAATCTAAGATAAATTTAAAATAGAATGTCTGAATTGGTCCCTGCGCTAAATAATACAGGTTCTTCAACTTCATCAAGCGTTGATTCTAAGTAAGCACCATCATTTTTTGCTTCTGTTATTACTGGCGAGGTTGGCATACTACGAGTAATTCCAAGTTGAAAATCTTCTGTGGACCCTGATTTTGGAATGTAGTTTGCTAATGAGGAACCTACAAGATAGAATAATCATTAAATCTCAATGTCATACTGAAAACGAAACCATTTTCAATATTGTAGAAAAAGAAAAATAATATAAATAACCTATGAGTAATCTAGTGTGGTGGCTCAATTTGAATTTCACTTAAAACATTCAAACCAGTTGCTGCTGTAAAAGGTCATCTTTATTTTAAAATCGACTGCTGATTTCAAACCTACACTTTTTATTATGTGTATGTATACACTAGGTTTATGTGACATCATCTGTGCCATTTCATTAATAGATGGTTATTTAATAGTGTGTATATTACATAAAGTTCAGTTATAAAATGAATACCGTACCAGAAAGTGTAGGAACAATATGGCCTGGGGAGGATTCTCTTGATGTTGATAAATCATCCATGAGAGATGCTTCGGATGGATATTCGAATATATCAGGTCCGGAATCCACAAACTGAATTTTCATCTGAAAAAAAGAATTTCAATGAATTCGTGTTGATGCAAACTGAAGTGAATAAATTTTACTTAATATTCATATAAAAAGTGAATATCAAAATATCAGTATTTCCTTATAGCATTAACATTTTAAATGTTTGCCAAAATGTTGTGACTAAAGCTTGGATTATGCATAAAGTCACCTTCTTTTTAATAAGAGATTTAATATACTCACAACCTTCTGTTTCTCTATAAAGAAAAATTCTAGTATCGCATGATAATATTCTATAAAAACACATGCTTTTATGTGTTAACTATAATTCTTGAGAAATATTTTGAATTCCTACATTAACAATTCTTGAAAAATCTCAAACTTTTAAGATTCCATTAATATATAAAATAGATACTGCTGCAATAAACATAATAACTATTAACGAACATGACTTTAAATCATAAACAATGCATTTTTCTATTGTTATACAATTTTGCAATCTCATTTATTATTTTGTACTTGATTGGTGTAACACACTTCTTTTTTGTTTACATAAAATAAATACAATAACCTTGAACGATCAGATATAAAATGCAATTAATGGTTGGTGGTCTTAAAGGTAAATGTGAAAATTGTTAAACAATTGGTTTTGCGTTTGCTTTACATAATTCCAAATTAAAATTGAATGGCAAAATGCAAATTTTATAATTTATGCATATTAATCAACAAAACGTTTAATTACATATTTGTAATTGTAAACTTGAATAATAACAATAATTCTACTATTTCTGGATATAATTATGTTTAAAGTATCTTCAAGGGCAATTCCAATTATGCATTGTGTTTGTTGCTATTGTTAGTTCAATACTCTTATACTGAATTTTTTTAATAAGGATGATACAAGACCAATGTTAAAACTTTCTTACCACAACAGATCTAATATTTTTTTATTTAGGCGAATTTCTATAATAAAAGGACTTAGATTAAAAACTTAAATGTTTAAAAAGCATTTATGGGTTTTAATTTATCTACTTGTCAAAGATTAGAATAAAACGAATTTTCTATATTTAATTATAAATTTTATCATTTTCCTTCTTTTGTATTTTAACTTTTCCTTATGTGTTTTTTCTGTTTTTCCTGTTTTTCAAACACTTTCCATTTTTTTCATATTAACATTCACAGCCATATGCATAATGCTACCCCTAAAACACTGTTAGTACAGTTTTAACTAGTAGTCACTAACGTTTGCTAAAATCATATTAAAAAAATGGTATGCATAGGTTACATTTTAGTGACTACTAACAAACTACTAACTAAGAGTGTGGAAATCTGGCAACATCGCGAAATGTACCGTCTGAACTAGCTGTAATAACTTACACTTGAGAATTAGTGGTTGAAAGCATTTTTTAAACAGTATTCAAATATATTATTTTTCACGTGTGTTCACATAATTACATAAAAAACCACGTTAGCAGAGTAAATTTATTCTATACCTAAATTAAATTGCAGCTGTGTAATTAGTTTGTTTTCTTTTTTTAGGTTACAATTTATAGTTTGTCCCAGTTCTTTACATAAATAAAACTAGAGGGAAAATAAACCTTATAGATAGCTTTTAAATTGCAAAAAGGATAGCGATAATCAAACATTATAAATAACAATGGCTAAAGATTTTTTCAACATAAGGGCATGTTAGTTTTTTTATCCTCTATAATATGTACATGCTTCTTTAAACATCTACCAATATAAATTTCTCTGCAGCCTCCCAATTAGATGACCTGCATCTCTTTGATTTACTACTTGCCCAAATATCAATTAAAAAAATTAAAAATGCTACATATTCTCATAGATTGTTATATGCAATTATAAAAAATATTTTATAGTACAAACAGCTGCATTTTATACTACTCTTTGAAAAATCTTATAAAATTTTACTTATCTTCTTCACTGATATAGGTTAAAATGGTTTTAATAACGTGCTAAACATGCTTAAACACACCAGTAAGATTTAGTGGTCAACTAAGGCTTAGTACTATTTTAAATGTCACTGTGCATAGGTATTAAGTTAGTAGCATTCTAAAATATAGTTAAAATAATGTTAGTGGCTACTAATAAACTTATGCATATGGCTGTCAGAGTCTAACGATAGATTGGTATTTAGCCCCTGCGCATACTCCGCATTTTGGTGGTTTATTCAAAGCTGCTGTCAAGTTTTTAAATTATTACTGTTAAAATGAATAATATTTACTGGTTTCTTGGCGCAAGTGTGTAGTGTAATGAAGCCATAATCCGCAAGGATGAATGCTCAATAAATGTACACATACCTAAATATCTTCAAGTTTCAAACATTTCTGCTGCTACAATTTACTTTGTCTTAAATTCATGGTTTTTGTATATCCAAGCGTAGATTATTGCAGATAAATCTAAATCGAGATATTTAAAAGAAAAACATTC
This sequence comes from Ignelater luminosus, assembly GCA_011009095.1. Lineage (NCBI taxonomy): Eukaryota > Metazoa > Arthropoda > Insecta > Coleoptera > Elateridae > Ignelater > Ignelater luminosus. Next base: position 45,854 of record VTPC01000552.1, read on the forward strand.
TTCTAAAAGACTAAAGAAAGGAGGCTTTTAAGGAAATATACAGATTAAACGTGTACAAAAAAGTGTCTTGAATTCGCCCCAGTGCGAATATCTGTCTTCTAATAAGTCAATAATGTTTTAGAAGCCATTTTTGGTTAAACAATGGAAATTTCATGTTTCATTGGGTTTAATTATTTGCCGCCCCTCTGAAGAACACGGACCGGTTTCTACTCTCATTATCATTAAATCTAAATATTCTTTAATTACCATGGCAACCAATTTTGTCCTTTTTCTTCTTCTTAAAATTGGATAAAGCTATACTTATTCAAATTTTTAAAGAAGCTTTATTAGTTAGTGAAGAGAGAGTAGAAACTGGCCCAATGTCTTGAACAAATTGTATAAAAGTAGTACATGTTAGAGACCTGCTTCTTCTTCTTTGGCCCATTCCCTTTGCTACTCTGGAGCTCACAAATTTATTTGTCAGTGTGGATTACTATCCAGTATTTTTTTTGTCTGTTTTGACGGTTTGGGCTATCGTCTTCCATATTTTCCTGTTACGCGCCTTTGCTTTCCAATTATTTAGTTTTATTGTTCTTATATCTCCTAACACCTGATCTATCCATCTTTCTTTTTTGGTCTTCCTCTTGCTCTATCTTCTATAGGTTTCCATTCTGTAATTCGCTTAATCATTTTATTTTAGCTTCTATCTGTATACCCTATCCATGTGATTCTCATCTGTGTTTTAATAGTTCTTCTTCGTTCATTTACTCTAATCCGTTCTTCATCTTTTTTTTTTGTAAATATTTGTGTCTTGGTCTTATTAATCCCTTATACATCTTTCTATCTTTTAGTATGAGTTTGTAGTATCAGTGATACAATTTATATGCTTGTATTCTTTGTTTTACATTATGATATCTTTCGTTTTTATTATTGATTTGTATCATCCCTAGATACTTAAACTCATCTACCCCTTGAAATGTATATTTTCCTTCTGTGAGATTTTGTTTTAGTTGGTTTATACTTCTCTGGCATTTCATATATTTCGTTTTACTTTCATTGATTTGTAGCCCCTTTTCTGTTTCTTTTTTATCGCTCTAAAGGTCTCTCTTAATTTTTGACCGCTTCTTGTAATTATCACTAAATCGTCTGCATATGCTATTATCTGTAAGTCTTTATTAGTTATTATGCTTGTGTAGTTAGAGACCTGTACGAGCCGAAATTTTCAAGCCTGGCCCGACTGGGGACAAATTCAACGCGGTCCAACAGGCCAAACAGCCAGATAGGGCTGAACGGCTAGAGATGCCCGACGTCTGACGGGCCGAGAAGTCCAAAAGACCTGACTGCCCGAACGGCCCCAGAGATCCAAATGGTCTGATAGACCCGAAGAGCCGATAGATTCGAGAAACCCAAAGGGTTGAAAAGGCCCGAGAATTCTAAATGGCACGATAGACCCGAGGGATCCCAAGAACCTAGAAGTTCAAAAGACCTAATGGCCCGAGAAGTACAAACGGTCCGATAGATACGAGAAACCTGAAGGGCCTAGAAGTCCAAACGATCCGACTGCTCGAACGGCTCCAGAGATCCAAACGGCCTGATAGACCCGAAGAGCCAATACACCTGAGAAACTCGAAGGGTTGAGAAGTCCAAAAAGCCCGAGAGGTCTAAATGGTCCGATAGATCCGAAGGGCCGAGAAGTCTAAAAGACCCGCCAGATCCGACGCACACTGGAGCGATTCTATGTGCGTAAATGGATATGCCGTTTATTTAAAAACCACAAATTGTTTCTTAGCAAAATTCAAAAAACAAGGGACACATCTAGAAAATAAATAACGTTTTAGATGTAATGACTAATGTCATGGATCGGTATGTCATTTCTCACATCAAGCATTAGAGAACGAAAGAAGTAAATTATTATGGAAAAGTTGTACTTTATATATGACTGTCCCTTTCTGAAAAATAACAATAACAATATGAAACTTGAGATTTTGATCGATGTCGAATTATTTACATGCCCGATAAACCCTAGAGACTCGAAGGGACGAGAAATCTAAAAAACCCGACAAGGGCCCAATTGATCGGACGTAGGTTCGAAAAGTTCGATAAATTTTTAAACTGAGGCCCGGTCCGACTCGAATCCAAGTTTTGACCCGGGCCGCGTCAAGGTCCGACTAGAAAACCCGACCAGTGCAGACCTCTAGTAGTATATGTACTTAATCACGTTGTAAGTAGGTATAACTGGGAAATAACAAAGGCGTCTCTTACGATGAACCTAGAAAAGCTATGGTATAAAATTTAAGAAAATAAGAATACTTTTAACACGGACAATTTTTACTGTATGTATATGGGAAAAAGACACTAGAAATTCTTCACATTTTTCAATTCACTTATCGTATCGCCAAAAAGGATGAATAAAACCAATAAAGACGATACCAAATCGCGGGTTATACAGGGTTTCCGCCAGGTAGTAGGGCATAGCAAGAATACATCTCCGCCCAGTACTATTTGTACTGTTCAACAATTGCAGTTACCAGCGTCTTGTTATAACGAGCGGCATAGGTCTCTTGGTATCACCTAAAAAACCCGGGTTAAAATCCAAGTGAAGGCGAAATATTACCTATAAGTATTACTGTCTAACAGCGAGCCCTTGCTAGAGACCTCCCTATGAAAAACTATGTAGGGAAGCTAACATCAAAATTATTTTCTGGAAATAGTAAAACTAAAAAATTTAAATTGGAATAAAATGAAAAATAAATAATGAAAACTTGTAAACAAAAATAAACAAAATACACCATAAAGAATAGTTGTTAGAGTTAAAGTAGTCACAGTACATGGTGAGTACTAAAGATAAGTACTGATACGATGATTCACCTTTGAAGTTATCGTGTTGCAAGCATTTTGCCATAAGAAACTTTCTGTTTTATTATTTTCATCTAACAAGGATCTTAAAGCAATTTATGTCGATAATTCAATCATTGCAAAAGATTTTTGGGTCACACGGGAGGTCTGGAGATTCTGAAAAGAACGCTGAGAGTTCAGATAGAAACGTTCTAACATAAAAGTATTTTTCTATGTTAATTTTCTTAAATTGTAAGCTCTTTTTAAATGCGCTTTGAATATAATTTACCTACATAACCTATACCATGTGATGGGGTGACATTGTCAACTTGACAGTGACTTTATTTAGAACCTCGATTGTTTTAACTAGAAAAACAGGATGAGAAATATAACTGGGTGTTTAAAAGCATCTAGTCTGAAAAACAAAAAAAAAATAAACTTTAGGACAAAAAAAAACTTAATTTTTGTCAAATATTTGCACTCATTTTCAAAATACCTTGTATGTATAAAGAAATTCTTGTAAAGATGATGATTTTCGAGTTTACGTGAAACTCAAACTTGAATACGACCTCTGGTGGCGAATTTCATAAACTCTATTGGCATGCAGATTTTGACATTTTGATTTTCTCGTTTTTGTTTCTACGTGTTTCTTAAAGTTTTTGGCGTTATTATTGCTTTCTGGTATTGATTTTTAAGTTTTGTATTTTATTTATTGTGTGCGCGCGTGCATTCGTACGTAGGTGTACGTGGAATCCTTTGTTATTTGGTTGTTGACGTAAGTGTGATTTTGCACATTTCGATTGCAAAATGTCATCAAGAATTGGGAGAAAGGTGCTAGAACGGATGCGAGTGTGTTCTTTGCATTTTACTAAACAAAATTAAGTATCATCGGGTAAACAACATTAAGTAGTATGCCTCCTGTAAACATAAAATCGAGTGCATCTTTTCAGACTTTCACACCATAAGCAAACGTTTCAAAAATGCGTTTTAGATGTATAGGCAGAGCATCCAGACTTGTTTATAGGTTAGAATAGTCTATATTGCAAATAAACTGTACTAATTAAGAACAATAAATTTATTATTAAAGTGAAGGTTTTCATTTAAATGTTATACCCTTACAAATAAACAAATGCCTTGATATTTGTACCCAAATAACACTAATAAGTAAGTGAAACTAATAAATAAATCACTGTTAGGAATATTTATCTACAGAATACTCGAAAGCACTAAATAAAAAAAAAATACGTAATGAAAGAACAAAAACTTCCGCAAAAGTAAGTAGGTAAATAATGTGGTAATAAATTCATAACTACAAAATACTATAAACAAATATTATCAAACAGCATCAAACGCGCATTACTGCCATTCAAGTAAAATTACAGGAATTGTTTCAACACGTCCAAAAATTACACGTCAACAAATGGGAACTACTGGAAATGTTTGTTTTGTTTGCAGCGGTCGTGAGTCTTCCCTTTTAGAAATCGGAAGATATCCATGATTTGCAAAGTGTGTTGTCTACCTACTTGTGGCGACTTAAATTGAGCATACTGTATAGCGAAATTCACTGTAGTATAGGAGTTTGACTAGTGTTACTTACATTAACTTCTTTACGCTTTATCCTTCTTATAATCAATCCCCTTAATTGCTTGCATTTTGATCTTTATATGTGTAGTACGCGAATGGACTTAATTTTGAACACACCATTCGAAATGGAAAGTTGTAATGCCACAGAATTTATTTGATCTTCGATAAAACATCAACTATTTTGATGATTATGTCATCGATATATAGAAAGGTGCGATAATCAACGTAGTTAGTACAAAAAACTAATCAACGTGTAACTAGCCCCTAATAAATTCAAAAGAGAAAAAAAGATAAATGTTCAATAACCTTTGTGAGAATAAAAGTAGTAGAATCTCTTCTTATGCAAAGACAGCAAAAAAAACTATCACTACAAGCTTCATTTGTATTCCGAATTCTTTTACTACCGTTCCATCATCAAATGCGAATTAATCTGTACGTTTGCATATAAATTTTTGGTTAATGCATATTAATTTTATGTTAATAATATGTAGTTTCCTGAGAGGAAGCAATAAAACGGGCGGTTTCATCATCAAAAAGTTCTTTGTACTTTTTATACGAATAGTTTAACTAATTTAAACAAAAAGCTTATACTACTATAGGATTTTAACAGTAAGAATGATTATTCGAAGCGAGCGGCAATAATAGTATAACGTCATTAAATTATATTTAGTTCCGGAAAGACATTTGGCAGTCATACGCTGCATATTACTACTCTACACATTTCTGTCTTCTTGTGAGAAAGTCGAAAGACCTTTTTTACGATCTTTCATGTAGCATGGGAAACATTCTTTTATTGTAAACATGTTTTTTCGTTTTTATGGTTTTATAACGTAGTGAATAAAACTGAAAGTATCTTCTATATAACAAATTTATCTCGTTTTGAATTCCTCATTTTTAAAATATGCAGCTATAACAAAAGCATTTTTGCAAGTACATATTCATCAAGAGTCTAGTAGAGGTGGATGACCACCGCAGACCGTCCAGTTCCAGGTAGGTCAAACGTAACACGATTGCCTCTGGTCTGTGGTCTTGAATATGTGCATTCCACAGACTTGGTCAGATTTTGTTCAAGTATGCACCTGCCTTTACCGAAGATTTTGCATTGTCTCTTCACAGGCTTTGAGGAATTTCTATAGTTGAAAATACAGACGGTGTTGTTACCACGTAGTACTTTTGAATACAAAGTACGACTACGTTTTTCTAAGAAAGTGCAAGTAAAGGTATGTGTGAAGCAAAGCAGATTTGGAGCGGTAAAAGAGCAAAGTTTAAGTTGTTAATATTATTTTTTTGCGTTACAAGCAAAATTAGCGCAACTGAAGTAACCTACTTGCAATCTAGATCAGAATTAAAGCTAAAAGATAACACAAGAAGAAAATTTCTTGCTTCACGTACAATATTCATACATAATAATGATTTAAAAAAGTTGCAGTTAAATATAATAAGTATAACAAGCCACTAATAAAGAAAATACCAATCTATAAATGTTTACCATGACTTTTGCTTAAACCAAAAGTGATCGTGCGTGTTAATGTTGAAGCAAATCACAGAAATCGAAAAAAAGAGCGAATTCACCAAGGTTTCTCTGTTACTAGGTCAACTAGTTTGGGAGTTATTTCTTGAAACTATACAAATCTTGCTTCCTAATCTTCTAGAATGCAAATGCAGTTTTAAAGAACACGAAAGTTTAATATACATCATCATTAAATTTGTACGCAAATACGTACGTGCTGTTATGGATTTTAATCTGTTAGCGTAATAATAACATTTGAAGTGAAAAGGTTGTTACGCCTCATAAACTGCACATACCATATGCATGAATTGCATTTGTGTAGGACAATCCAATTCGTGATTAACCTTTTAAAAAAAATTGTAGATAAATCAAATACAAAATTTCATACTAGTTTCGTTTTTTTCTAATTAATTTTCACTGATATCTAACAAGATAAAAAAAAAGTACAAATCATTTATAATTTACAGCCAAGACCGGAAAATCAATACAATATTTGATTTCAGTACTCAACTTTTATCAAATTTTGCACAATTGATTAACAGTTAATTTAAAATCAGTACGGCGTAGATAACATGTAATCTATCTCTTGATAACGAAAAATTAAAGAAAGGGGCTGATTAATTAATAGAGAGAAAACCTGACATTAAAACCTATCCAACAGATTTTTATGGGAAGTTGTTAAGTTTTGTACTATATGGATTAACACAGATATTTAATTATCAACAAATTCTGGAGAAACACCTAGGTTTAAATAATGAGTCAATCACCTTTTTCTCTGAAGCATTTCCGTACACCACCACGAAACTGGGAAGCGTGTTCACAACGACCAATTAAAATTGTAAACAATGCTAATATACCAGAAAAATTAAAAAATTATCTATGCAGGATCCGTCGCTTAAAATATTTGATAATGATGATGCTTGTTTGGATTACTGAACACTTCTAGTTTATGTAAGTCCAAATTCTGTATACATATTTTAGTTCGTTTCTTCCGAGGCAAACCCAATTAAAAAATTCGTGACAATTATACAGAGATACAGTCGAACTTCGATAACTCAAACCATAACTTGACACAAAAAAAGTATGAGTTATCAAAACTGAACATAACATATATTATTTATGTACAATATGTATTTGATAATACATATATGTTACGTAGACTTTCCACTTCTTTTATAAGTATAGTTTTCATTAATAGATAAAGTTTTTAAAGTACGTTTTAATGACATATCAACAGCAACAAAAATAACGTGATAAAACAAATAGGCACAGTATTTTTTCCACTTAGTAACAACTAATAATAAAGCGTACACATGAACTTAAATAGCACAGAGACCAAACTCTGCATCGTTATGCTATAAAACGAGCGATTAAAAACACACTTAGTTAGGGGATTCCCCCAAAAATTCGACTTATCGAAGAGGGTGTCAAATATTCTGTTCAAGTTATCAAGATATTCGAGTAATAGAAGTTCGAGTTATCAAGTAAAAATTACACATAATTCTCACTCTTGACGCTATATCCAACCAATTTGATTCGAGTTATCAAAAATTCGAGTTATCAAAGTTTAACTGTACTTATTTTTATGATTTTCTCTTATTCTTGACGACGATGAAATAATTTCTAGAAATGAAATTTGAGCTCAGTATACAAGTAATTACATATAGGATCACTAGCAATTGTATAAGGTGATCGGATAGAACTGCAGATGACATAAAGGCTTGCGCTGTACGTAAAAATGTTCGAGTCGGGCGATGCTAAGTAAATGATTGATTCTTTACGTATAAAATTTTTGCATAAATAATAGTAGTACACTTAAACAATAAACTTAAAAACGCTACGAACTTGACGACTCGGCTAGAAACCCAACCGCAGCAACAAAACTGTTAACGACCTTCAACTCAGAAACTATAAGAGATATGGAGATTTTTGCCTCTTGACGCCACCACACCAATGTAAACCGATTCGAAAAACCGTTCCAATCCCCACGGAAACTGTCCGGAAACTCGAATCGACGAGATATTCGATATCTACCTTCTAGAGGCATCCCTCTTAAAAGCCGAGATTTACAGGCTCGGCCCGGCCCGGCTGGGGCTAAACTTGACGCGACCTGAATACAACTTGGTAACTTCTCGATCTCGGTCCGATGCAGTATGAAAATCGTCTGCTTGGATTAATACAAAAATAACAGCCCGAAAAGCCCGAGAGAATCTCAAACTCTGTCGGGCCGACAGGTCCGAAAGACGAACAGTCCGGCAGGCTCGAATGGCCCGATTGACGATAGTGTGTCTCTCAGTCAGCACGAAAAAGATCTCAGTTCGGTGCAGTATGAAAATCGTCTGCTTTGGACCAGTAAGAAAATAACTGGCCCAAAAGACTCGATCAGCCCGACAGACCTTAACAGTCCAACAGGCCTGAACGGCTCGATTGACGATAGTGCGCCTTTGAGTGAGTATGAAAAAGATTTCGGTTCGGTGCAATCTGCTTTGGATCAGTACAAAAATAACAGCCCGAAAGCCCCAAGAGAGTCCCAAACTCTGTCGGGCCAATAGGTCTAAAAGACCCGATCAGCCGGACAGGCCCGATTGACAATAGTCAGTACAAAAAAGATATCGGTTCGGTGCAGTATGAAAATCGTCTGCTTTGGATAACTCCAAGAATAACGGTCCTAAAAGCCCGCGAGAGTCCCAAATTCTGTTCGGGACAATAGATTTTGGTTTGATGCAGTACGAAAATAGTCCGCTTCGAATCAATACAAAAGATAACGGCCTGAAAAATCAGACAGGCCCAAACGGCCCGAGAGTTGCAAACTGCCCGATAGGGCCAATTTACGATAGTGCGCCTGAGCCCATACGGTGCAGTAAGAAAATCGTCTGCTTCAGATCAATACAAAACTAACAGCCAGAAAAGCCCAACAGACCTGAGAGGTCCAAACTGCACGGAGAATCCCAAAAGGCGCGAGAGACCCGGAAGACCAGAGCAGCTCGACAGACTGGACGTAAGACCGAAAAGCTCGATAAATTGATAAACTAAGACGCAGTCTGACCTAAACCTGAGCTTCGGGCCGTACAGCGATTACGAAATCCGGTCAGTGCAATCTCTAATCTGTCTACCATCCATAGAAAACCCGACTCGATTCGGTTAATTTCTGCTTGTACATAACCTCCAAACCGAAGTTCCGATCGCGGCGTACTTTTTTTAAACGACAAGAAGACTCCGCGAATCCGTCCGGTCACCAGTCAGCAGCATGTGCGCCCGGGATATCTAGTTTACGTGGCCAGGTCGAAGCTGCGGTTTGTATCGGGCCGGGTTTCAGTTTAGAAATTTATTGGGATTTTCGAACCTACGTCCGGTGAATTCAGTCTGTCGGGCCTTTCAGACTTCTTGGCCCTTCGGGCTTCCCCGGTCTGTCAGACCGATCAAGAAGTTACCGGGTTCTTTTCGGGCCGCGTCAGGTTTGTCGCTAGTGCAGGATATTAGAACGATAAAGTGTGTTTTCGAAACTACAAAATAAGGTTACGTTCCTGAAAGGGACGCCGCCCTTGGCGATCTTCGGTGAGACACACTAGTCCTTCGACGTCCAGGAAAATTTCATCCGCGATAGGTTGTTGCGGAGACAAAAATTCCTATCGGCTTGAAATTCCAGCGTTGTAAAGCATGGACGAAGACACGTACAAAAAGTAGATGCACGTTTTTCTTCAGAAAAACCGCGAAAAACCCCCTTAAAAGAATTCCTGCCGAATTTTCGTTATTTAAAACCTAACTCGTTTACAAAAATAGGTTGTTTAGGGCTGAATTTTTAGACAGAAACGCGCCAGATGGGTTCGAAGGAAAAAAGTTTCTTAATAAGGATCCACATTTCGTGCAAGAATTTTTCAGCGATCGCAAGCTATGCGAAAACGTGCAAATTTGCCTACGGTTATGCGGCAACTAAGATGCTATAAAGTCCAAACTGTCATTTATTGAAAATGGCACGTTTTTATCTTCACGCGATTTCGAGTTATTGCAATTTTTGTTGATTTGTTTGATTCTGTTTATTTGATATCTGACCACGCAATCCTTATTGAAATGGATGTATACCCATTCAGGTAGTATTTTCAATTGCATTAAAGATCTACTTAATTACACAAGCGCTCCCGTGTGGGATCTTCAAATTGCCCCATATTTGATTACCACGCAATAAAAAAAGGCGTTCGGTTGATTGTCTTATCAGCCAGTTTAAATAGAAATACGGCCAACACGATACTGGTTGGCTATTTTTGATTACAGAAGTGTGCTACATTTAACAAGAATTTGCACATCTTTAATTTATTACCTACATAAATCTGCATTTAATAAGAACAATGACGAAGATTAAAACAATACAGAGAGGAAAATGAAAAAGCTAAATCTTTTAAGAAATGGACAACAAACAAATTTGTAACTTATGTACCAAGTTCCAGGCATACACCAAGGTGAACTATGAAAAAACCTATCGAGGACAGTCGAAATAAATAAAGAAGCTCTGAAGAATATTCCAAAATTCGTCGGTTTGAAATTCTATTTTCTTCACTCTGAACTCCACTATAAACAAAGGCCCGTTTTATACAGCACTTAAAATTCTTGTTAATCTAGGCCGAGTTCAATGTAATTAAACATAAATTCCAAGTTTTAATTTTTTAATTAGCCCCAAGATATTCTTTTTTTTCTCAAACGTTTATCGAACAATTACGAAATTATTAATTCATCAGAATAAATCATGTTAAAGGTCATAAATTTCACCCACGTGCAATAATTATGTTTTGATAAAGATGTCCAATATCCACAGACAATTAATGTTTTAAGTATTAACCCAACAAATCTTTAATTTATAAATTTCACTCGACTAATGTGCACTTTTTTATTATTATATCTAGGCATGCACGTTCAAAACGGTGTTTGGTGAAATGTAGAGCACTACTAATTAGTAAATGCATTGTTATTTTACTTTTCAGTGGGTTAACATGCAGAGGTGGCAAATGTATTTTTTTAATGTGTATGAGAATTGTAAGAACAATGATTCAAGTCCAAGGTTTACTGTAATATGTTATAAATGCATGTGTGTATTATCCCAAAAACATAAACCATTAAAATAATTTGGAGCTCGCCTCATCATTTAATTGGCACTTCCAATTACATTGAAATAACAATAATTAATTATAAACTGTGATTTACAGTACTGGAATGTTTCATTTGTACATTTCAAAAGAAATGCCGAATGCTAGTGGTAATGATTATATTAATAATGTTATGTAACAAGATTACATAATAAGCGCCTACCTTTATAGTTCAATGTCTAACTATACAAATTCAATTATAAACAAGAAGGATTTTGATGATGTTTATGTTTTTTTTGCATTGTGTTACATTTAACAGTAAGGTGATAACTATAAATACACCTGATAATTAGTACCGTAATTATTAATAATAGCGGAAAAATCAACGAACCACCTCAGATTTAATTTATTTATAGATCGAGGGTCAAAAAACATCATTTGTGTAGAATCAATCACACCCTTCACCAAGCAACCTTGAATAGCAAACCACAACAAATACAGACCCCGAAAAGGCAGAAATCCTCTCTTAACGAGGTTAGCAACCTAAAGAAAGTGAAAATTACCGGCATTTTATAAATGATGAACTTGACAAGGAAAAGGCCAAGGTAGAAAACACCGTATCGTCAACGCCTTAGGTACCTTCAACATGGCGCGAAGCGGCCAATGTGAGAAACGTTACATTAGTTACTATTAAGATCTAGTATGTGGTAGCATTGTGCCGTTGCCGGCAATTTAAAATTAGGGCAACATTAGTTTACTAACGCTCGTATTATTTTCCATTTTTAGTCTAATATTTAGCTACCGATTTGAAAAAAAGCATTACAAAAACCAACGATAAACATACAAGAATAGCTTTCTGTAAATTCCCATTTTGGGCAACAGCTTTGACAATATTCCCAGCAGTATCTATACCTATTGCAATACATCCTATTCGTTATTTAAATAGACAGTACTTTTGTTTGTATTTTTGTCTTTTACAAATCCAAACCAAGCTTTTCGCCTTAATGGTTTTAAGTACACTTTTTGTGTTTTTCCAAGCGGACATTCAGCTGCCTACACCTTGTATATTTTGAAACGGTTTCGATCTATATCTTACTCGCTGATTGTTTATGTCTTAAACTAATAAATAATGTATTTCAAACATCCTTTCCTTCCCTTAATCACTTAATATTCGATAGATCACAAATATAGAAGAAATGCACTAAAACTTAAAATTTAATTTGATTTACGAAAAACGCCCAAGCTTATCAGGTCTAAGATTTTCTGAATTTTATTACGAGAACATTATATTTAAGTATTCTCAAAGATTTAATTGCGACAAGTTGCTACTTTTAGAGATACTTGGAAACACAATGTTATTCAAATTCGTGCCTCATCTTGGGATCTCGGAAACTATAAGAGATGCAAGGTCCGCTAAACTGGAACAAAGTTGCCTATTTTGATGCTCAATAATAATCTAAAAAGAAATACAATCTACTTTCATTTGTTTTTAAAATAAACCCAAAAAAAGAGATTTTTCGATTTTCATTTTTCAGCTGTAAATTTCTTATTATTAGAAACTTTTAAAATTGATAAAGGCCTCCTAGAGGAATTTTTTGTCCCCACCCATCCAAATCTCCATACAACGTTCCCGTCTTAGAAACCCTTCATCAAGGATCAATCTTTCTCATGAGCGATAAATAGGATTTTGTCATGCCATTTCAGCGAGCTCGCATATCAAGTTAACTAAAATCATCATATCGCCAATTCGCCATGTCCGCCGTGTCCACATTTCGGAAACCTGTAGGAGTGTAGTTACGCTACTGGTTGCGGTGCGTCTTTAGATAAGCGTTAGATTTTATGCAACTTGCCAAAACTTAAATTTAACTGCATAGAAATTATGTTGTTTGATTGAAACATTTGTATAATAAACTTGAATTTACTAACAATTCTAGTTTGTTTTACTTTTCAAATACGTAATCATCTGCACGAGATGACCCTGCATGTTACAATGACTAAGTTGCTTGCAACACGTTAACTCTGTTAACTCAGCAGCAAACTGCAGGATCGCGAAGACCAATTTATGGCGACCCCTCTAAATGTTTAATATCAGCCCGACCTCATTTTCATCAAACTACTAACTACTTCGTATCAGCATGTGGTGTTTTACTCCGCTTTTATGCAGATAAGTAAAATGACATTCATTAGTGCGCACTGGGGACTTCTGTCTTAAGTATGAAGATAAAAATATTTCTTTCACGCTGTTTGATGAAATAAAGCATAGATGGATGATTCAGTCGCTTTTAACTTTACAAGAGTCAATAATGCGCATGATGCTTACCCCATATAAAGGCGAAATAAAAAACATCCCGCCCTCGTGCGCATTCGAACCCTTTTTCACTGGAAATACACTTATGACGTCATTTACAAATGAGGAAAAACCGCCCAGAAGCGCCCAGGTATAATTACAAGCGTAGCCTTGTCATTTAAGAAAAGTATCGATGATGTTAATCCCTGTTTCTAATATGACCAAAAAATTCAAATCTGAAGATTTATAACTAGTTTTTTAAATTTCCAGTAGAGGTCGCGACTATCGTGCTTTTCGCAATACATGTTCCAGTGATCTTTCGAAAAATTATTATTGCAGATTTTATTTCCACTGTCCACATAAAAGGATCGTACTGTGCAGAAATTCCTTGAAAAACGACCATTTTTCTAAACTTTCTTGCTTTTCCCTGACAGTTCTAGATTCCCCGAGTTTTCCAAGTTTTTCCGGTCACTTGATATCTTCTTATCGGATGATAAAACGTGAAACTTTGCGATCTCGTAGATAAAGACCGTAGGTAATATGCAATATCGGCGTATTCCAACTAGGAGACCCAGATTTTAACAAATCTTCGAAATATTGAAACAAATGGTGAAATTTCTTACAAGATTCTGTAGATCCAGACGAATGTTCCGATATGGGATTCGTCATTAATCGTCAATTAACAATAGAGCAGCAGGTCATCATAGATCCGGCAGTAACCAATGGATACAGAACACTTGCCGATAGATTTTCGTAAAGTGTTTCTTCGTATTCGTGTTCACGATACAATTGTTTTAAAACGGTCGAGTTTCTCCGGTTTCTTTTAAATTTAACAACTGAGTTGGCCATTTTCGGGGTACAGTCAACAGAGCTTTTTCGTAGCTAATACTTCAACGTATCCGTTATAATAGAGAGATTTTGTAAAAAACCGCAATAATAACCGATTACGATGGTTCAAAAATAATTAAAATTCAATTTTTCGAAATATTCTAATCCATAAACAATCGAAAATCATTCGAGTCCTGCTGATATGTCGAGACATTACGTATCCAGACGGTCGGCAGCGCGTTTATGTACATATTTTAGTTACTTTCAGGGTTGTCGGGTTACTGAGCGTCAAATAGGGATGCAGCGGTGTGAACCTCGATTGGCTCATGTAATTGCGGGCACTAAAGTAGCTTTTTATGAGCAAAACGACACTTAGGGATGACGAACGGCTGTATGGGACTATTCTATACACTACAATATATAAATAAATTGTGATTGCGGCGAGGAAAATTTTGCAAGACTGAAATGAGGGAGACAGTGGAAGAAACGCACCAAGCCCAGTTCACCTCAACCTACATGAAAGTCAGGAGTGGAAACGAAGTTAAGACAAGCAGCCGTGGTAATCACTCCACGTTACACGGCTAAGAAGCGTGAAAGCCCTCTCCATCACAGGTTTCGTCAAAGAGACGTCTAGACGCGCTCTTCCATAAAGAATCATCAAACACACCAAGTTACGTGAGAGGTCTATTCAGACAGAAGGGGTTTTAGATGCCATTTCACAAATAAAAGATAAAAAGGCACTTGTGACTATTCAACGATTGGTTAACTCTTGACTTGAGCGACCCTAAATCGTCCACTTGCCCCTGGAGCTTGACAAGGTTTCCAAACGGGACATTCGCAAAAAAATCACACAACACCTGAACAAAGACGAACTACACCACAACGACCAATATGGCTTTCGTAAGGAGAGAAACCACAGACAAGTATGCAGTTGCCCTTTTTATCGATATCAGCGGTGCATTTGACAGTTTGAACGAACGATCTGTTAAAATATCAACCACCAACATCAGGGCTGAAAAGACACCAAACAAAGGGATGCCCGCAGGAATTCATCACGGGATCGCTTCTGTTGAACTTTTATATGGACACCCTGTCAGAACGACAAGATCATGACAGAACAACGCTTGCCTACGCAACCACTAGCCAAATCTGTCGACGTCAACAGCTCGAATTCAAGTTTGCCGAGGTCACCAGAGTAGTCGAAGGATGACACAAAATCTTTAAACTATCGCCAAGCAAAACAATGTAAGTGTTAGCCGAGTGACAGTGATCTGAGATTTGATATGCACTAAACATCGGGCAAAGCCTTCAAAACTGAAGAGAAGATGGGGACTCTGCAGAAACCGGCGGTATCATCATCTTCGGGGAATAATACCAATTATGAATTACGACAATAAGAAATCATGGCGCAGCAACCAGAGCCATAATTGGAATGTACAAGTCAAAGTCAGCTGAGGCCGGTCTAGGACGTTTCGCCGCGAGCCTTTGACCGTAGACACTTTTCGCCGCGGTAACCATTCACAAGTGTAGCATATTGACAATTCGATTTGAAGATTTTTAGTTGAGGGCAGAGAAGTAAGTGCGGACTCGATTTCAACTTCTTAGCAAATATGGTATTTAATTTACCACATGTTCATATCTACTAAAAAGCTAACCTAACCTAACCTATCTGTTCTTGTTCTATAAGCTATGAAATGTCAAGAAAACATAAAATTAGCAATTTGTCAAAATGAACTTATTGCAATACTGCCAAACACAAAAAAACGTTTTGTGCGCCATCCATTTCATATTTTAGTTTGTTAATTACGTATTATGATTTGTAAAATAAACTACTGTCGGCTTACTTTTATAAATTTCACATTAGTTATTACTATTACGTGACAAATTAGCAAAAACAAAGCATAATTTCATATTAGTTCAGATAAATATTTCGAAGTAAATATGTTGGAACTTATTATTTGCGGCGAACTGTCCCTGCGGTCAAAATCTATGCGGTAAAACGGGGTCTGCGGCAAACGCCTCCACGGCGAAAGGTCCCGGGTGATAGCTGGTATCCTTTAGAGGCCTGCACGCATCAGGATTTTTAGTCGGGCCTTTACGTGGGTTCGGACCGGGCTTCAGTTTACAAAATTTATCGGGTTCTGCGGGATCAATTGTTCTGGCTTGTCGAACTGTTATTTTTGTATTGATTCGAAATGGACGATTTTCATACTGCACCGGACCAAGATATTCTTCGTATTGACTGGGACAGGCCATTTTCGTACTGTATTGCACGGAAAAATTATCATACTGACTCGGACAGGCGCTATTTTCGTACTGACCCGGTCAAACATTACTTTCATACTGGACTGAAGAGAAGAATTTCGTTCTGCACCAGACGGGATTAATTTTTGTACTAACCCGAACAAGTATTATTTTCTTAGTCGGGACTTGGCGCGCCCGGGCTCAAAGCTCTTGTTTAGGCCATGCCGGGTTTCACTTTAAAAATCTATTGGGCTCTTCGGCCCTATCGGGCTGTTCGGGCCTTTCAAGCTTTTCAGGCCGATCAAGAAATTACCGAGTTGTTTTTTCAGGCGGTGTCAGGTATTCCAGTCGGGCCTGGAAACTTCGGCCCGTGTAGAGCTCTAGTATCCTTCCGCTGCACATACTACTGCCCGAGAAACTGGTAATGCAGCAAATCAAAATCCATGGATGTGTGTGTGAGAGAGAGGGAAGACCATCCCAGTAAAGCAGCCCAAACTCAACAAGAAGCCAAAAAAAAAGGTGCCACTTCCCGCCGGTAGCTACCACAGTCAGCATAATGACCGAGTAGAGAATAGAAGAGACTCCCAACTGCAAGAAGTGTCCATGTTACAAGATGTCCGGGAGCACCGGATCTACGATTGTCCCATTTATGTCGTGCAGAGATAAATCTACAGTAAATCATCTATAACTGGCTGGTCTCCCTGGCTCTAAAACATCGCGGTAGAAGATCTAGTGGTAGCTTACGAGCCCCCCCCCCCCCCCCAGTAGGCACCAACCAAACATCAACCCAGCTGAGGCAAAGGCAGACGCAAAGGACCAAGCGTTTGGTGACGGTGGAAGTAAGTTTAGACATGACCACACTGTAAATCAAAGCATATCTTGGACGTCCGTCGGGCAGCATTGAGTCAAAAGGAATACTGCAGCCGGGTGACTTGTCAGCTGAACGGGACGGTAGGATCTCTTGAGGGAGGGGGGGGTGTGTGGAAATGAAGGGATACTACAATCGTCGACCTCACACTTCCGCGAACCAGACGCTATTGGTATTGAAACTCGACTTAAATGAAGACAGAAGTGTGAGAATTTTTGAAAATGAATGTCAACAAAAAAAATGTAACAACTCAAAAGTCCTGAAACTAGAACACTAAAGGAGATAAAAATTTAAATTTAATTACATCTTTGAATCTAATCTTTGAATCTTATCTTTCCAAAAAATATGCAACACACATGACATATCACAGCTGACAATACGCTTGAAAAGAAACTTAAGCACTATTTTCAAGTTAAGTCTAGGAATTTCCGAAATGAACTGTGAATCAGAAAAGACGTCCATAAAGTAGGTTAACTTATGGAATCCAGAATTTTATATTTGTCACAATAAAAATACCATTAACATTCTTGTTGAATTCTTTTTCTTTTGCTTTACATTCTTTAACTTCCATTCCAATTAGGAATAGATTTTACAGGTTTTTTCTGCAATCTTTACAAACGAAAAGAGTAGTACCTTCTCATAAAATGTTCCTTTAATTACACGCCAAGTTCATTAACTTAAATCACGGTGAAAACGAAATGAAAAAAATTAATCAAGAATTCAATGCATTGCAATCAGAAGCGTGGGTGGCGGAAGGTCATAAAGTTTGTTAACGTATACATAAAAGAAGACCATATGTATAGCGAGCAGATGGATGAAATCGGCACGTATGTGTGTGTACATGTATAATAAAAGGGAAGGCATTTTACAATAACGTTCCATGTGGATGGTTCGAGATTAAACTGCATTCAAGATGTGAAATCTTTACATATCCCGTCTTTGAAATACTCTTCTAAAAAAAAGGAAGACGGAGAGCTAACGGTATTGACATGTTTTAAATAGTTTCGTTACGTATGATGGAATAATTTTTAAGAAACGTGTAAAATTTGTATTTCTCATATTTCTGGGTATTAATTAAATAAAAATAAATCAAACTTAAACAGTGGAATCAGACGATATTATTGTTATTATGCAAACGAGCCTTTTCCATTATGTTTATTAAATAGAGTAGTAGCAGTTCAAATTGCAACAACATTCAAGTAGTAATGAAATTGTAAGTGAAATGAATTCTAATTTTTTCCACGCGAAACATTATCCACCCACCTACACACAAATACAAAAAGTTAGCTTTCCGACATCCTTTTATACTGCATATCTGCATGCATTGTGTTATACTATAACTATAGTAGTGGTGTAGGCACAATTTATAGACATTTATATAATGAGTGACGGGTACACATGAAATATGGTTTGTTTTAGAAATTTTGTGTATGTAGGACAAGACTAGAACAATGGATGTTTTCATTTTCTTTTTTTATTATAGAAATGTGTTTAATTAAACCTATGATGGTACATAAATCTTGTATCCAAAACTAGCACTCATCACGTGAAAGATGACTTTGAACTGAATAGGTCCTATTAAAACAAGAAGTAACAGTAAATAGTAAATAATAATTAATAATTAATAATTAACTACACCTACCACAACTAATTCATCATCATACAAATTCATGCAATGTATACAACGATGTGCAATAGCTATTTAGTGCAGAAACTTCGTTGTGCTTGTGTGATTGCGTTTGCTCTTTAACTATACTCAAACTCTGCCGGTTCAAACTGGTATCTAATATCAAAGTAAAACAACTG
Organism: Ignelater luminosus; assembly: GCA_011009095.1. Classification (NCBI taxonomy): domain Eukaryota; kingdom Metazoa; phylum Arthropoda; class Insecta; order Coleoptera; family Elateridae; genus Ignelater; species Ignelater luminosus. Next base: position 64,870 of record VTPC01000552.1, read on the forward strand.
CTTGATAAGCCAATAAAAAGATTGGAAATTAAGTAAATTGATTACGATTAACAGTTTAATAATTAATAATCTAATTTGTAGCGATCTCGATTGCAAATCGTTTCCTTGTAATATCAATTCCGCAATCGAGATGGCAAATACAGGGTGAATCTTGAAGATGTGCTCATGGGGAATTGTTATGCCAATGAGAAATTAAAAAAAATTTTCAGAAACAAAAAGTTGCTCTTGCGTTTTTTCCGTGGAATGCATCATTTTCTAGTAAAATAGGATTTTTCAAAATCTCTAATAAACAGGTTATCGTAATCATTAAGCTCATTAAAATAAATTAAATGTGAGACAATTGAGAAATCCCATATTAGTAAAAATTAATAATCCATTAAATTGAATTTTAATATAGAAAATTATAATTGCAATTAAAGAGAAAAAAGTTCAACTGTAGAAGATAATTAAATATGTAGGCAAGTTGATGTTCAATGGGGAGAAACATTTAGTTTTTTTTTATACCTGCAAAAATTAAAAAAGGCGTAATACAGGTAGGATGTTAAATATCAGAAACTTTTATTGTGCGCAGTAAAACAATAACCGGCATAGATAAGACTTTTAGCACAATATTACAAGAATATTTCTTATAGTATGTAATTACAAAAATGAAATATTTGTACTAAATACTTCAATTGAATTGAACCATGAAATGGTATCAATGACACATGTGTGTATTATACTTTAAAATATTTCCATTTTCAATTGCTACCACGAAGGACAAAGATATGTCACAACAATATCACACACAATTAACATACCTAACTAGTAGTTGTTGTTCCGATTTCTAATTATTTTGTATATTTGGAAGTAAGTGTCCTAGTTTAATATCGAAGACACTTTTTTGGACGTGTTTTTATGTAGGTACTAAGCTGCTTTAAATGACCTTACATATTAATTAAGGGAAAGATGTGAAAGTAAACTAGATTTAGAGAGCACGCATATTTGATGCTAATATCTATTGGTAGCCAGCCTGTCAATCATTAATGGTATCTGATTCAAATCGGCTTCGTAATTTTTTTCTTCTAACACATACTATATGATTTCGTTTCTATTCTATTTGAATCCAGTAGTTTAATCTTGTAATTAATTGTATAATTACTGAGCTACTGAATTGGCTAACATTGCATTTAAGTATAATGTGGAGGATTTACAGTTATTAATAATTGACACAAAATTAACACCAAATTAATGGAATCATATTCATTTAATTCATTAACATACATACATAATATGCATCTCCTCATTAGATAAAATTCTGATGCAACAAATTATCGTGTAATTATGCAATTCAATTAAAACCCTTGCAAAACGTTAAGACCTTGTTAATTTAATAGCAAATGACTTCAAAAACTAGTTTTGATTCAATCTTCTTTTTTGGCATTAGGAACGAACACAGTTTACAACTTGAATGTTAAATAAATCACAGCATAAACAAAAATGTGTATGGGTGTACCACCAAAGGTAAAAGTTGTTAAATATAAAAATAAAAGCTGTTGACTGTCCCTTTTTAAATTAACAATGAAGATAAAATTCAACTTAGCAAGAAGAATGTTGAATTTGTATATCTATTATTAATTAAATTTCTTTTTTGTACAATTACCTTTGGACAGCCTTTATTCATACTTCATCAAGCACTTAAGGAAAAAAAAGGCCCCATTGTACCTTGTCCATGTCCAATAATGAATAAGGGTGTTAATTACTGTTTCAAATGTCTATTTATAAAATTATTTACAATATTTAACTGGTAATAAATCATCATTTAAGATCAAAACAGAGTATAAAAGAGTTATATTTAGAGGTTAGGTTCATAGATCCTTTCTATCATGGGGAATTATTGGAAATTGACTTTCTTAAATAAAACTAAAATAAAATTATGTAAAAGTGTTGTTGTTTACACCTAACAGATACATGTATTTAAAAGCTGCATGGCTTACTGCAAAAAATCAAATTATTACTTTTTAACTAGAGCAGTAGATGTTCAATTTCCAGTGCGATAAAACCAAGAATACTGAGTAGGTACATAGAAATATATTTTCAAGACTCTTCTGTAATTTGTCTTGTGATCAACAGGGTAGTAAAGCAGACTAGCTACTTATACAATGTAACCCACAATAAATTTGGTTTTCGATTTAATATTAACACCTCGATAAGAAAAAAGGGATATTTTAAATTTCTTTTTTATAAAAGCATTAATCGCAGAAACATGCAGGTAACAGCAATTACCCAAGTAACCAAATAATACTAACTCATTCTCGTTTACTCTTCATTGTTGTAATCTTCACTTATACATAATTCTAGTAATACAGTTAGTGGTCGTAATACTTAAAAGCATTAACAGTAAAGTCAATAAAACTAAAAATGTAATAATAATGTTTTATTTATTATGCAACTGAAATGATGTATGACTTATTTAAGAAATTACTTCCAGGAACATAACCTACAAATATCAATTTGACAGCACACAGGCAACCAACCTAAAATTGGCATTTTTCAATATAACGGTTTTACTGATTATTATTATTAAATAATACGAAATTGTATAGTAATAATTATCTTGGGAAAGCATTTATTTATATTTTATCAAGCATTTAAAGAATGTTTATATGAACCATATTTTCTTATGAACAAGGATGTTAACTACTGTTGCCAATGCATAGAATTCTTTATCGCATCTCCTTGAATCTGTCATTTCAAATGCCTATAGTATACTATTCCAAAAGATATAGTACGTTTATGACTTTGACTTCTTAAGTATATCACAGCAGGTCCCTCATAAAAATCAACAAATATACATGGTGGCACGTGTCACAGACGATTGGGTAAACCAAGGACCGTATTGAAATAATTTATATTTCTAATATTTTAGTTTAAAAGTATTTACGAAAGTAAAACTTATCTCAATACGACCCTGTGTCAATGTTAGAAAAGGTCTTCACAGATAAGCGGATTTATGACACCCCGCTGTGACGAACTTGTAAAATTTACTGTAAGCTAAGTAGCTATTAAGTCATAAACGCACTATATCTTTTGGAATACTATATCAGGAATATTTATAAAACTGTTCACAATCCATGAGTAAAGTAAAAGCAAAAACATACTCTAGTTAGACGGTTAGAAAAAACAAATACTTTTGCCTAAGCATTGCTTGTGCGCAAAAGCATCTTATTCTTAACAACTAAAAAATAAACAGGTATGTAAACAATTTAAAACATAATACACTATACTTATTCATTTAGAAACTTCAGAAATGGTGATATTTGGATCGGTTTAAATACACACCTAAGATTATAGTAATATTTTATAAAGGATCCAGCTGAAGAATCAGCAAAAATGTATTTGTCACAACTACTTGTTTGTTATTCCAGTCAATTTTTCCTGTATAATCTCTTATTTTCTTTTGACAACTAACTTCCTAACCTCACTACCTTAGACATTGACAACTATAACTTTCTAACTTCAGTTTAACTTTGACAGCTAAATAAATTGACAAATTAATATTATAATAAATAAAACCAAAAATAAGCTAATTTACTAAATTCCATGTCATATAATTCATTTTGTAGCAGATTTTGTACGATTTGGTTTTAAAATGTCTAAAATTCTCAATTTCTAAAAATATTTTAATTTCTTCTCTGTAAAATTAGTGTATTGTAAGTCTTGAGAGGTGTTTGATACTGGCAACAGGTTTTACTTCCCAAACTGATCTGAAGGAATGGCCCCTTAAAGAGAGTATCAAAAGTCTGTTTATATCTTTGGCAGGAATAGTCTTTGTTTTTATTACCCACATAAGGAAGGTTAAGATCAAGATTTTCAAACTTTCCAACTTAAATCTTTTGTAACCTTTTATAGAATTTTTGGTCATATTTTAAAATGTGTATGGATATGAAGTCACGCAGAATCTTGGCTAAAACTTTTGAAAATGCCAGTCATAGTTCACATAATTATAATATTTCCAGATACTCTCCTGATTTCTCTGCCAAACTAGAATTGTGGTAAACTAATTGTTTGAACAATTAATGTACAGAAAAATGTTCATGGTAAAAAGTTACCACGTATGTGAACTATATAATATACATTTATGCAGGATCATAACAAAAGATTTGTTCAAAGTCAGAAGATCCAAAGTATCTACCAACACAAATTAAGGTTTATACCTGTTAGGGTGAAGCAATAAATTTTGTTTCTTTTAATTAAACATAACATAGAATAGTAGAAAAAAGTGTTTTAGATTGAATGATAAATGTCGCTGGCTAAGCTAAGCCAAGAAATGTTTCCAAATAACTTTGAACTACAGCTGTGAAAATTATTCACAAAGATAAATGCTTGGTTTAACATGCTCATGGATTCACTCTCAATCTCTCTCCATGATATTTTGCTTATTACATCCTATCCGTCCTGAATTTATCACACGAGTTGGCAGTTTTATTACCTTTTTGCAAAAGAAAATTTTTTCGGTAGGTGGCACCTCCGGGCCATTGGGTGGATTCATGTCTTTCTTCACATTTAGGTTGCATTTTGTGTTTAGTTCTTTGGACGGTTCCTAGTTTTTTAGCAATATCTCTGATGAGCGACTCTTTTGTCTTTGCAAATTCTCGGCAGATCTTCCGTTTCAGTTTTTTGTTTCTGAAACTGAGTTTCCAAACAGATTTAAGTTTGTCATTAAAAGAAAAATCCTGCCAGAACCTCTTAATTGCGTTATAAGTAAATGACACGCACACACACCTTCAAGCTCAGAATTTACATTCTGTTAAAGATGTTCATACCATACTCTAAATTATAATTAATGTTTAGTGATAAGAAATTAAATTAAACATATTAAATAGAAAACAGCTCCCCAAACCATTACTGAGGCTACACTCTGAAATCTCGGAACGTTCTTCTGGCTTTCTGCCCACAACAGATTATTTTGGGCATTATGCGGCTGTTCGAGGACAAAGAGCTTCTCGTCAGTGAATACAAACTCATGACCAGCGTACCAGAACTCTTTTTCTTGCTTTGGGTCGCAGGTGTTAAGACAACTTTAATACTCATATAGATCGGGAAGTATAGATATCACTTGCCAACAGCAAGTCTGCGACACAATTATTTTTAGATAATTACGATTTTAAAATAAATCAACAAACCTAACCTATTGATTATGAAAACTGCTTAGTATTATTGAATAGGAAGCGTTGAAAAGTGATTACTGAAAAGGCTATTGAGACCCAGTTTTAACTGTCAAAGGTCTCTTAGGCCCTTCAGTTGCATTTTGTAATAAACCAAAGACATCAAGCCAAAATCTAGACACCCAACAATAGGTCCACAATTAAACTTTTTTGAAAGTTCCTTACTTAATAGCATATTATACCAATAAGTAATGTAGATAAAAAGAGTCGTTATAGATACTGAACTGGAACAGAAAAGGATGGAAAAAAACCAGTTAAAAGGAACAATAAAAATTATTTACCAACAAACTAATCAACTTAAACAGTATACAAAAAAAAATAATAATGATGCATAACAAGAACAATCAAAGAAAGGTGCTATTATTCTAATTTCGTTACGAAATCAACCAACAACTAGAGTAACAATAAACAGAAATAAAATAATTGTTTTAAAAGTTTAAATCAATTAGAAACGAGCAGATAACTAAAATGTGTGAAATTGCACAATTAATTGGGATATAAAATAATTGAAGCCATTCAGAGAAGGATGAAAAAAAAAGGTTTAGTAATTTAATTTCTAACCTGGCTATAATTTTTATGCATTTAGTTTTATGACCGTATGATGGATATGCTTGAAATTAAGAAGTATATTAATAACGAAGAACGAAATGATAAATTAATCGTTTTTTCTCCTCGACTGGGAATGTAAAATACTGATGGTATTTGAAAGTGACACTCTTAATTTCAAAGATTTCATTCACCTTTATCATTTGGACTTCGCCTAGAATTTGATGAGAATATCTACTATCTAAACATTACACAGTTCAGTTTTTTAGGTAAATTGCCTTTTTTATATGGAAAATCGTTATTTCTTACTTTTTATAAAAATATTTGTGATTTGAGTGATTTACACAACACACAAGATTATTATTGAAAGGAAAGGTTTTTATTTTATCGAAGTAAATTAAAAAAAATTAGCCTAACTGCAAATTTCTAAAATCTAGTAAAATCTTTCTAAAAAATGATTCGAGTTGGAATTTCATTCTGTTATAAAATGAGCTTGTGAACCACCGACGTATAAAGCTTAACATTTATTGTAAGGCTGTATAAATGTGGTCGCAAAACAATTATTTATGTCGATATGTTTTAATGATGATTGACAATTAACCTTTTTCCAAGAATTTATATTGTTTGACTGTAGATTATAAATATCATAGATTTGTACATTCGGTAGTAACTATAGAGAGTTAACCTATTGGGTCATCCACCTCCTAATGACGTTACAAGACATTACAACTTTTAATTAGTGTCATAATCTATGAATATTAACGAATGACCGAACACATATTATTGGAATGGTTAAGAAACGTTTACGCAACAGGTGTATGAAAAAAGGGAAACTACAAAAAATTTAAACCCAAAGCAAAAAGCAATCGCGTGAGTATGATTAAAGTATTAACAATTTTAAAAAGTAATCGTAAATATCTTATCTGACATAAATACTATAACAATAACTGTGTCGATTAATAATAAAACATGACAAACGTAATAACCAGAAATAAAACGTATCAAACTTTCTAATTCTCTGTATATACTACACTATTAGCAATTTTATTATTATTATCATGCAAACTTACGCTTCATTTAACACAACTTTTTCCTGAATTAACAAATCAAATTTATGTAAACAATGCAACTTTCTCGTAGATCGTAAATCGATACTAGTATAAAATGTAAATAAATTGAAATCTCTTCTTACCTTCGCCTTTTTACTTTTTTGACTAAGACTAGAGCGACCATCAATAAGGACGTTGTCGTTAATAAATACAACATCGCAAGGACTAGGGGGGCCCTCTAAACTGAGCAGCCAATCGTCATCATCATCCGCTAAGGACTCATCCAACGTAGCCCCAGGAAGTAATATAATACCTCCTTCGCCGACCTGCAAAAGTATATCACGAGTTATAATTATATAATTTTATATTAAATAAGACTTCAAAACTAATAATTATGATTTATGAAGTAGGCTATTCGAGTCATTTTATAAATTATTTATGAATTGGGGGGGAATTTCAATTAATTAGCGCAAATTGTAATAATATTAGGAGGTTTTTAGTCAAATTATTATGCCAGGCAAGTAGGCGACTTAATTATATTTAATTTATTAAGAGCAAAAACACAAAAATAAACGAGGTGCTATATAATAATGTTACGTAAATTAATTTTTAAGAATAATAAATTAAAAATGAATTGTATTACATTCGAAATAAATTTTTGTAATTTACATAATAGAATAGTAAGTGCGAGTAAATGCGTCTCAATGTTAAATTCTACCGACGATTCTTTAAATTTTCAATTAGGGTAGGCCGTGGCAGTACATCACGTTAGGATGGTACTTTAGACACAGCCAAACAAGTGACAGATTTCAAAATGAAAAATTCTAATTTTAAATTTGAAAGTCGACTTCAAATTTGATTATTGACAGCGTTTAATAATTGTTAGATAATTTAGTAATTAATTTACAATTTTTCTTAAAACTTCATTTACAATTCAACAAAAACCATACATTTTAGAATGTTATTTTCGCACTAGAACAAAAATAAACGTCTAGTGGAAATATTCTATCACCGAGTGCAAGGCTGATTTTCGGGAAAAACACCCGACTTGCCTTTTCAGTCCCACAAGACAAACTCTGAAAGATATTGTGGCAGTTCATGAAATTGTGACTGAAACTCCCGAGGTTTCAATTCAAAGAATTTCCCAGGAAACTAATATGGCTTATTGCACGTGCAAATTAATACAGTAATACCCCGCTCTTACGCGATAGGTGGGACCGAGCGATAACCGCGTAAGGAATTCGCGTAAATAGGGGTACAATTTTGCATATAAATACATACAAATTGTGTTTAATTGGGACCGGAGGCTAAAGCAAACAATAATTTAGAAGAAAAATTTGTAATAAAATCTTAGATAATACAACAAATTATATTATTATGAATTGCAAAAACATAAACCGAAGTTATTTTGATGTAGAAGGCTTCATAAAATTTAACAAAGTCGTCTAACGGATCAAAGATTTTTTCTTCTCACGCAAAATTTCCTCGTTGGAGTCTATGTTTTCCAAAACTTGTAACCCTTTTTCAATTGAACTGAGGCCTTCTGTCAACAAAAGATGACTCGACAAGATTTAAAAACCGCGTAAATTCGAATTCGCGTAAGTTGGGGTATTACTGTACTTTATGCTAGTTAGATAGAAATTTCTTCTCTGACGAAAGCTCGTTCTACCTTCTGGGTATATCAACTCACAAAATATGCGAATGTGTCGAAGCTACATTACGTCCACAAAAAATAGGTGTCTGAGTAGCTGTAGATTAACAGGACCTATATTTTTTCAAGATATTCTTACTGTACAAAGATATCGCAATGAAATTCTCCAACAGTTTATTGATCAGCTGGACGATGAAGAATTACAACAAGGATTCTTCCAACAGGATGGCGCTATGGCACACACTGCATATGAACCAATTCAATTTCTAAGAAAGTTTTTTAACGATAGATTGCTAAGCAAGAATACTCAAATATCATACCAGACCGAAGTTGTTTAATGGTCGTAGCCTACTCTGGTTGGAAATTTAAATGATCGCTCATTATTATTTTTAAAAAAATTCAGGTTCCTTCGTTTGTATCTTTCTTTAGCGTCAATATCTGAGTTCCATTTGTTCCAATATTTATCATTAATCAATAATAATCTACATGACATGAATTTTATTAAATTATGTCTTTGTTTACGACTTCGATATGTGCCTTATCTTTTATATTTCCGTAATAACAATTATCACAGTAAAAATTGAAAAAAAACTTACTATAAAGAGAAGCACCTTTAAGTTTTGCTTATTATCAACTTATCTGTAAGTAACACTTATTAAAATACTTTTTGTCATCATAAGATGATAATAATAATTTTTAATATTTCATAACTTTTCTGATAGCACAAGTTTTCATTATTGTAAAATTGATATTTAAAGTAGGAAAATAAAAGGAAAAAGAGGCTTCTAATTACAGAGGAAAACTACCGTGAACCGATATCTTAATTCTGACATTAATATTAGCCTTAGGAGAAATTAAGGGTAGAAACTTAACACTTTTATTAAGGAGACTATTTATAATATTATCATGAAGTGAAAGAAAAAATAGATCCGCTATAAGGAGATCAAGCCCCACATTGCAAATCCATTGATAAGAACTAAAAGTAAAAGTGAGAATAGTAAGACAGACAGATAAATCGCACAAAATAATCACATAGAATCCCAAAATGATTATTAATTATCATCAGCCACTATCTAGTGCAATTTGACGATACTCTTTCATTTGTAACATTCAAAAATAATCTAGCTACGTACTGTATATTAGGAAATGACACTCCTTTAAATAAATGAAAATTTGAATAGTTACTCATGTTAAAGAAGAGTAAACAAATAACAAATAAAAGATAAAGCAACAATACGATGACGACTGGAACTACGGCTTGTGTCAACCTCCTTAACAGAGCTAAATGTCATAAAAGCTCGGGCTACGCCCTCGCCCAGGCCATCTTTGGTGGCCGCCGGTCGAGCTTCGCCCTCCATTAACCTACTTAAAAAGGCTACATGTTACTACGGCTCGGTCTATGCTCTCGCACGAACCATCCGATCGGGCTTCGCCCTCCATTAATCTACTTAAGACAGCTAAATGTCGTAACGGCTCAGGATACGCCCCCGCATGTGTTACCTTCGGTGGCTGCTAGTCAGGTTTCGCCCTCCATTAACCTACTTAAGAAGGCTAAATGTCATAACGTCTTCGCACGGGCCACTTCTGGTGGCCCGCAGTTGGGCATGTCCTCCATTAACCTACTTAAGAAGACTAAACGTCATAACGGCTAGGGATATGCCCTCGTAAGAGCCACCCGGTCGGGCTTGGCCCTCCATTCACGTACTTAAGACAGCTAAACGTCCCTACGGATCGAACTTCGCCCTTTTATTACCTCTCTTAGTTGAACTCGGGCTACGACCGTATTAACTTTCTTAAGAGGGGTAAGTAAAGTATCATAACGGCTCGGGTTACGACTTCGCATAGGGGCCCCTGCTCGGGTTTCGCCGTCTTTAAACCTTCTTAATTGGAAAGTTAAGAATATTGTGTCCAAAATTCATTTCTTAATACAAAATAATAATAATCATCATCAGCCATTATCAAGTCCGATTTAACGTTTAACTGTTTCGTCCCTAACATATGAGACAAATTTGCCTCTGCTCTATACACTTTCGTTGTAACCAAAGCAATGCTATCTGTATAATTTGAGCACTTACTGAATTGCATTTAACAAAATCTTAACGAGTACACTTCAGTAACTGTTGTTTTGGATTTTGGTAATTGATCAAAGTTTCATGTAGTAAAACAGTCAACAAAGGACAAACTGTAAACTGCTCAAAAGAAAGTTTTGCATCACTTGATTTAAAAGGTTTGCTGCCCTAATTTTAAAATTTCTCAATCTCGAAAGTGATGGTCTGATCTAGAAACTCGAGTTCGGATCGGACTGGGCCTCACTTAAAAATGCATCAGGCTTTTCGGGCTCACGACAAGTTTATCCCCCAGTCAGGCCTGACCTGGGAATACAACTAAGTAATGATTAAAAAACTCTTCCACTAAAATGTCTTTCAGCTTTTTAGTGCAAAAATCCTGACCAGCTGTGCATTTGGCAGGCGATACATGTCTTTGTTTACAGTGGAAGTGTTGCGATTGCGCTCCTAGACAGCGTTTGACACAATTTGAGTACGTGAAAATTATTGCATTCACGCAGGAAGGAGTTTCCGACTCCCAGTGATAGTTGAATGTCTTGGAGTTAACTAAAACAACGTGTCAAGAGTGTGAAATATGTTCCAAAGTACGCGGTCAGCAACAAATAGTCCACACATTACAACAGCTGACCAGACTCGTTTTCTTACCATTAGCGCTAGAAGACGTTCAACTTTAAACGTAACACACCTTGGTGACAGTCCCAGGTGGACAAGAGTTTGGTTTCCATGCAAACCATAAAAAAACCGTTTGCACAGATTTGTTCCGTAACAGAGCAAAGTGATCAGCATCAAAATTGGGATCTTGTGAAATCACACTCCGTGATGACCCAAATTGCGTTGTATCCTGGTGTACGATATATCAACAACATGACCAGAAAATGCATCATTTTAGTGGTGAATCTATCATGTTTTAGATGGGAATCATGTTTGGACGTCGTGCACAGATCCTGTAGAGCTTTGATCGCTCTGTGTATATTGATGAGGTGCAATCAAGTTTGTGTATCACAAAAATGGAGTGATCTGCAAGGTTTACTGATATGAACTGCATTCAGTACACATAGAACATACTAGAAAGACGAAAAGCAAGGGGACATAATCCTCCACCAAACTGTCAGGAGCTTCTTCAGGCTTTACTTTAGGAGAGCACCTCACAACCTAATTCTGAGCATGTCACAACGTGTTCAAGCTTCAAATTGTAAGAAGAGTTTTGAGATTGTTGAGTTTTACAAAGTTTCTACAGATTTATAGGAACATTTTGCAGACTTCTGCGAATACATAGAAGTCTTAAGAGATTTTGAGAATTCTAGTAAAAATTGTTCTGAATTTTTAAGATTTTGGGAAGAATTCTAAACATTTTATACAGATTTTTCAGATTCTATGAGATTTTTGAGATTTTATGAAGATTTCCGAGATTTTATCAACAGTTTTGAGACTTTATCAAGAGTACTGAGACTTTATAAAGAGTATTGAGATTTTATAAATAGATTCGAGATTTATGAGATTTTATGAAGAGTCCTGAAATTTTATGAAGAGTTCTGAGACTTTATAAAGAGTTCTGAGACTTTATGGATAGTTTCGAAATGTTTGAAGATCTCTTAGGCTTTATGAAGAGTCTTTGAAAATTTATGAAGAGTTTCGAGATTTTATAAAGAATTCTGAGAGTTTATAAGGGTTCTGCTACTTTATCCATGATTTCGAGATGTTATGAAGATCTTTGAGGGTTTATGAAGAGTTTTAAGATTTTATGAAGTCTTTGAGATTTCATAAAGAGTTGTGAGATTTTACGAAGAGTTTCAAGATGATACGAAGATTTTTGAGGGTTTATGAAGAGTTTTGATACTTTATGAAGTCTTTGAGAATATATGAAGATATTGGGGATTTTATGAAAAGTTCTGAAACTTTATAAAGGGTTTAGAAATACATGTTATGAAGATTTTTAAAAATTTATGATGAATCTGAGACTTTATAAAAGGTTTTTAGACTGTATGATGAGTCTCGGAATGATATAAAAATCGTTGAGACTTTATAAAGAATTCTGAGATTTTATAAATAATTCTGAGACTTCATGAAGTTTCGAGATGATATGAAAAGCTTTGAGGCTTTATGAAGTTTTGAGACTTTACGATGAGTTTTTGAGAATTTATGAAGATATTGGTGATTTTATGAAGAGTTCTGGAACTTTATAAAGAGTTTAGAAATGGTATGAAGATTTTGGAGTTTTTATAAAGAATTCCGCAACTTTATGAAGAGTTTTTGAGATTTTATGAAGACTTCTGAGATTTTATGAAGAGTTTCAAGATATTATGAATGTCTTTGAGGCTTTATGAAAAATCTCGAGGCTTCATGAAGAGTATCGAGATGATATGAAAACCTTTGAGGCTTTATGAAGCGTCTTTGAGACTTTATGAACAGTCTAAGAACTTATGAAAATTTTTGAGATTTTATGAAGGGTTTTGAGATTTTATGAAAAATGCTGAGAGTTTATGAAAAGTTGTGTAACTTTATAAATAGTTTCGAGATGATACGAAAAGCTTTGAGACTTTATGAACAGTTTTGAGACTTTGTAAAGGGTTTTACGACTTTATTAAGAGTTTCGAGTTGTTAGGAAGATGTTTGAAGGTTTATGAAAAGTTCTGAGATTTTATGAAAAGTTTTAAGATGTGAAGAATATCTTTGAGGCTTTATTAAGGGTTTCGAAACTTCATAAAGAGTTTCGAGATGTTATAAATATCTTTGAAGCTTTATGAAGAATCTTGAGGCTTCATGAAGAGTTTCGAGATGATACAAAAACCTTTGAGACTTTATGAAGAGTTTGAGACTTTATAAAGAGTCTGAAGTTTTATGAAGAGTTCTGAGATGTTATGAATATCTTCGAGGATTTATGAAGAGTTTTGAGACTTCATGAAGAGTCTTTGGGAATTTATGAAGTTTCGAAGTGTTATGAATATCTTAGAGATTTTATCAAGGTTTCTCAGATTGTTAAGAGTTTCTTAAAGATTTTAAAATGCAGTAATGAGCATTAAACAGTTCAGAGTGTTAATATTATTACCGAGATTCTATCTTTACTAAGATCTTGCAGATTTCTGGCATTTCCCAGATTTCGGTGATTTTCAGAACCGTCGAAAAGATTATTTAGATTTTTGTTAATGTTATAAAGCCGTAGAAGTTCAATCAATCTCTTTTAAAAACTCCGACTGTAGATTCCCTTTGGCCATGGCCCAAAGTTGCGATTGATTTCGATGTTGTGTGTAGATATGGTGATATCAGGTCTCCAGAACATCCCCCACTGAAGAACGCCAAGAAGCTAGTCAAAGCAGAGATGATGAAAATGAAAAATACAGAATACATAACCTAAAAATTGCGCATTGCGCGTTTTGGCAAAAAATGAGTAGCCCAGAAAAAGGAACAAAGCATGATTTCGAATTTGCAGAAAAATAAACGTAACAGGGAGAATAATTGTTAAGTGGTAATGACTTATCGCGAACCATTTGCGTCAAATAATAAACAGGAAGTACCTGAAAGTTACTTAAACTAAAAAAAAAGCAAAAAACACATAGTTACCTGTTTCCTTGAAAAATGCCCAATTTTCATGAAAGACCATTTTTGTATTTTTTGCTCAAATTAATTTATTTCCACAGGCATTGTCAGCGCACATGAAATAAATAATTTACACCGAACAATACCTCATTGTGCGAATAAATACTTCAATTGTGTCATCTACAGAAAAGGCAGATTGAATATTAGTATAATTTATTGATAGCGAAGTGAGTAGGTTTTAGAAAATAACCATTGATGCATGACGGAATAATTCACAATTCTTAAAAAAACAGTGAAATCTATGTGTGAGACAAATTCAAATTGCTTTTATGAACTTTTAAATGTATTGTTAATGCTATGCCATGGCCATCATGCAATGAATATTAAAACCAGTGATATTACAACACATACTACAAAGAAAGTTTAGTTCCGAGCGTAAAAGTAAACACCGATTAAAATATTTGTGTTATTCATTACTTGCTTTAACTTAAAAAAGTAATTAAAACAATTTTACTTATCGGTTATATTGGAATATTATTATTATTACTGAAACAACACCAGATTTTTAAAGTTCGTTTACAAACGATGATAATATAAATGATTTGTTGCGCTCTATTTACTTAGTTCATCACCGGAACTGTGATTTCAACAGAGAAATGCTAATATTTTAACAATTTCACTCCTAGAATAAAGAGAGAGAATGACAAAGTAAAAATTGATTGTTATGTAAATTTAGTTTAGCGTTCGATTTATTTATTATTTAATGTAGATAGAATTCAATATTTAAAACTGTATCTCGGTTTAATTTGATTTATGATAATAACTGGCCATGAAATTTATTTATGTATGGTTTCAGTTAAACACCGAGTCAAGATTAATAAAAGCTGGTTCTTCCGATTTCTATTATAAATTATGTAGGATACCATTTGGTTTTTTTTTCTATAACATAACAGTTTTTCAACATGCACTTCGTAAAAATCACAAACCTTCATTCACGCCACTGCTTTATCATTATACTGAGTTTGTTTCACTTGATACGCATGGAAATCGTTTTAGAAGATATATTTCTATGTATAAAACAAACCACTAGCTATGGTAAATAAAAGAAAAAATGTATCATGTAATAAAACAGGTTAACTGTCATTTCATAATGTTATTATTATTCTGCGTTAAGTTCCGTTTAAATTTACTTAAATTTAAATCGGGACTGTAATATTAGATGAATTCGTTAATTTAAAATGTTTAGATTGTTTAATCGGTTTATTTTTAATGGCGTCAAGAATTCTCATTAGGATTATTAGAGATTTCACTTTAATTTGTCTAATAGAATTAATTCTGAATATTAAATTTAATTTTAATACAAATTAATTTAACGTTCTGCAGTTAAACGGTGAATTACACCTGACTGTACATGGCCGTGAACCAATTTTGCGTTTTAATAAGGTGTTTAGAAATAAGTCAGCTTCTTGTTACTGCTTCTGATTAATTAAAAAAAAACCAGAATCTGGAATCATTATTTTAAGTCTACTTCCATCTGCAAGCTTCGAATTGGTTTTCCTGTTCGATATCTTTGCGTGCAAACATATAGGCGTTGATAACAAGATCTCAAAGTTTAAATATCGGAAAGTTCAAGTTCTGGTTGACTGACTGATCTTACTTAGAGTGTTTGTCAGGGTCGGCGCTGCACAGTGACGCATAAGACAACTGAAACTGACATACAATTAATTCTGTTTACCACACGGACGCGCGGTTAATTAATGTCTACGAGTGTTCAGAGTAGATTTCCAACGTTTTCCTCAGAATTCTCAGACATTCAAGAATATTATGCAAAAACCGCTACTTGCAAGCCAATAAGTACGATTTGCAACTTTACAAATTTGGGAATTCTAGACGCACTTTCTGTACGATCTGCATAGTGTCACGGATTATTTAAAGCAGGATCATCCAATTTGTTCGTTCTTCCGCTATAAGTTGAAGATAATTTACATTCTTGAAAACAAGAGAATAAAATAAATACTGGCAGATACCAAGTCTTTGACATCGCCACAAAACTAAATAGAAATGCAAACCTCAAAGTGGAAACAAAAACATCTCAGAAAAATTGCATCGATCTTCATTTTTCTCCTTGTTCGTTTGTTGGTTGCTACCTAGTGAGTTCTCCTAAGAAAGTGAATGGAGTCCGACGTTGTCCCATTGGGGAGCGCAGCCTGACCCGTGTCATAAAACTCTTAAGAAGGTTAATAGAGGTAACTGGTTCTAGAACAAAATCCAGCCAGTTTCCAGACAAATGTCTACTCTAAGATGGTTAAGAAAAAAAAATACAAAGCCAGGTCAGTGTATTGACATAAAAACGCTAGAGTTTCCAAAAAATGGAAAATTAATAAACTTAGTTCAAGTTTGCTAAACGTTCTGAAAATTAGGATTACTAAAATAGGGAACGATAAAGATGAAACTTCTTTCTATAAAGATTTTATTTCTATAAATTGTTTTAAAAAGTTTATAAACTTGCGTGGTCTAGGTTGCTTGTAAAGCCATTAAAGTAAACCTGCTGATTTTAAGGATCCAATCTTTGCTCCTACTCAGCTGAAGGACTTGTAGTACGCTCATTTATGCATGTCATTGACTCCCTCGCACCCTAAAAAGTGTAACAGCGTAGTGGAGTTTGGGATATCTCCAATACAGCAAAAGCAGCAGTGACCGAATTGCAAAGTTACTGGTTTTGAAGAGTCAATCTTTGCTCCTACTCAGCTGTGGGACTTCTAGTAAGGCTAAGGCTGCATTTATGCACGTTGTTGACTTCCTTATAATTCAACAAGTCTGACAGAGTAAGTGAGTTTGGGAAATCTCCAATTCTGCCACAGCACCAGAGAATAGATCGCAAAGCTGCTGATCTCAAGGGTTCAATCATTGCTCCTACTCAGCGTAGGACTTCTAGTATGGTTTAGGCTCCATCTATGCACTTTGGTGACTCCTTTGCTACCCAAAAAGTCTGACAGAGTAGGCGAGTTTGGGACATCTCCAATTCTGCGGCAGCATCAGTGGATCGATTGCTAGGCTGCTGATTGTAATGGTCCAATTTTTGCTCCTACTCACCCGTAGGACATTTAGTACGGTTTAGGTTCCACTTATGCACTTTGGTAATTTCCTTGCAATCCAACAAGTCGGACGGAGTAGGTGAGTTTGGGACATCTCTAATTTTGCGGCAGCATCAGTGGCTGAGTTACAAAGCTGGTGATATAAAGTGTCCAATCTTTGCTTCTACTCAACTGTAGGACGGACATGTAGCACGGCTTAGGCTCCACTTATACACGTTACTGACTGGATTGCAACCTAACAAGTCTGGCGGAGTATACAAAAATGGGACATCTCCAATTTTGCGGCAGCATCAGTAGCTGAATCGCAGAGTTGCTGATTTTGGGAGTACCAATGTTTGCTCCTGCGTAACTGCAGTATTACAGTACGGTTTAGTTTAGTGCCTATTTATGTACGTGTTTCACTTCCTTGCACCCCAACAAGTCTGAGAGAGTAGCCTCCTTTGGGCCATTTCCAATTCGACAACAATAGCAGAAGGTGTATCGCAGAGTTGCTGATCTTGGGTGTACCAAGTTTTGCTCCTACGTAACTGCAGGAGTTATAGTACGGTTTAGTGTCTATTTATGCGCGTGTTTCACTTCCTTAACAAATACTTTTTAAAAACATTAGCCTAAATAAATATACAGGGTCATAATTAAAGTCATAAAAAAGGCATGTTTTGTTTACTTTTAGCAGGATTATAAAATTAGGTACACTTTCCTACACGCTGTTAATAACATTTCTCGAAAGCTAATTATATCAGTTGTAAACTCCTAAGAATATTAGCTACACATTCTTGCACATTTAGCTGTAATTATGGAAAAACGAAAAATGAATTAATGGAAGATCAGATGTCGGTAAACTTCGGGAAAATCCAAACATAGACAATAATGTAACACTAAAATGCTACGGCCGAAATGTACAGAACGTTCTAAAAGACAAACATGACTGTAACTATATGATATTACCGTCTTGTCAACGGAAAGCCTATTGTGTTTATTTAATAGACACCAACTAGTATACAAGTGGAACATTTTCTTTTCACCTCGCAAACATTATTTAACATTACCACATAATTATGGGTTTGTCAGTGTAAATTAACGATTTTAAAGCCTACAAAAAAAATGAAATGTGTTTCCTAGAATATTACAGGTAAAGGAAAAAAATAAATATAAAAAGAACAGTTAGGCAATTTTATCTAAAGTGCTGCATTAAGGAATCAATCATATCGTAGATTATTCTTGTTAAGCTCTTTAAAAAATTAGTTTTCAATTCAATTTTTTGTGTGAAAACAGCATATCTTGAGTAGTAAACATTTTTTAAACATTTTTTTTTAGATTTTAATCACTTTGATAAAATCGCGCTTACATCCAAATTAAAATGTCGATTAGAAGAAAATTATGGGATTTTCTTAAAAAGTTTAATAACTGCTTTGAGCAAGCACATATTTAAACCTCCCCCCTTTTGCCATTTCTTATTAATCATAAAAAAATTAGTCAACTGTGCTGGAAGTAATTTTGTTGACAGGAAATTATGTGCTTAAAAAAGATAATAATATCCAATTTAACACACATGGTTAAGGAAGAAAAAAAATTCCTACCAACATAAGCTGTAATGTACACATAGCGTAGACAATTTATAACAAAGCGTACATAACATAACAGAACTATGTTCATTATAGGTGGAAAAAAAGGATAAATAAGTATAATCAAAATATGCGAAGAGAAAAACAAATTTTGGAAAGAATGCGTTGTACAAACACAGTTATGAAGGTTCTTTTTCTATCTCTTAAAGATTACAATCTATAAATACTACCGTTAATTAGTTATTTTGGAAGTGTTAAGAATACAAGAAGAAATATTTGTGTTTATTTAGTTCTTGGGTGCTAATAGCCGACCCAATAACCGCAGTTGTATTGAAGTTTACTTAGTTTTAAGTTTCATATTAGTGACATGTAGGTAATTGAATTTGAATAAAACTTGTAGGCAAGAGATTCGTTTAATCGTTTAACAGGTAGTAAGCTTTTTAAATAAAAAGTTCTATTCGATAACACAATCATTCTAAGAACGTTATATTTAGCGACTTGTGGGAAGACAATGAAGACTTTCAGAGCCTACAAACTCCTTCCTTATTTTCTGAACAGCAAATGCGGTTTTTATATATTTATAATCTGTTTTTTGTTGTTATTATTAAGTGATGCTTCTTTTCTTTTAACAAAAAGTATTTCTATTTAATTCACTTCCAAGATGTGTATTGTGGGATGTCTTAATGATAAGTGCCGAGTGATCCTGATTGTAAACATTTTCTTAAAATTTAATTAATAGAAGTCGTCTACAATTAATATAGTCAGAAAATAAGAGACAAAGCTGGAAAGCTTTCTTCAACAGTGTGTAGTCAAATAATAACATTTCGAGTTTCATGCATTAGAGCATAAGAAAAAGTAGATTGTTTTGTTCAAGTGTATAACAAGTTACTTTTCAATTTATTTCTTTAATCCGTTTATTGTTAAGTATGATGTAAGCCACCACGCAATTTCGACTTAATCGTATCGCCTACATACATAAGTATCTGCTCCGGTCAACATAGTTGTGAAACCGTTACGCAGGAAGGAAAGGTTTGGTGGGTAGCTCCGGCTACCTGTTTGAAAGCCTATTTCTTCTTAAAAGTCCACAAAAAAGCCTTGCCCTTAAATTTATTCTTTATTTGTCGTAGACTGTTGTTAAATAATCTAAATTCAAAAGCAAAACCACAAGCCGCGGGAACTAGAGGGAAGAAAATTTGGAACAAGTAATTCAAGAAGTTCTTGATCTTAAGATTTCCGAAATCCTTGGCGCAGATAGATGCCAAGTTCCACGTATCTCACTCCAGGATCGTGTTGTTGATCTTGACAATCGTCTCATGCCCTTAACAAGAAATAATTTTTTACGCCTTGGCTGTCATCTAGTTGAAAAACCTAAACTCCTCATATGTTTAATAAGGAAAAGCGGATGGCTGGGAAAATGTGTTTTTATGGCTTTAAGAAGAGACATCCAGGTTTAGCGTTGATAATGCCTGAGGCAACAAGTTTAATGCGCGCTACAGGCTTCAATAAACCTCAACTTGATCGGTTTTATGGTCTTTTCTTCAAACCCTCATATATATAATGTTAATGAGAACAGTTCAAAAGGGCCTACGTCCGAACGGTCCAACAGGCCCGAGAGGTCCGAACGGCCCGCAGATCCAAACGGTCCGATACACTCGTGAAACTCGAAGAGGCGAGAAGCCCAAAAGGCCCGATAAATTTTTAAACTGATGCATGGCGCGGCGAGAATCCGAGCTTAGACCCGGGCCGCGTAAAGGCCCGTCTAGAAAACCCGTCCGGTGCAGGCCTGAAACAAATATTTTCAACAAACTCCGATAGGAGTCGTTACTGAATTTGTGAAGTCTGCCTGTCTGTCTGTCTGTTCGAATTTTTCTTCAAATTTTGAAATTTCCACTTCAGATTTGGATTCTACATCAAAAACTAAAGACAACGCGGTGTCTTCGTTCTTTGATGTCTCTTCGAGAACATGGTCAAAATTCCGCCGAAATTTGAAAATTTTTTAAAACTGTTGTTCGAATTCAATAAGAAATGGGAGTTCGTTATGGTTATGCTTTGCATTTCCAGATGTTTAAAATGATTAACGCAGCTCCCAGATGGTGATGCTCTACTGAAGTGGCAGCTTCGTCGTCTAACCAGCTGCCAAAAGACGAAGATTAACAAAAGCCATCCGTTTTGTGCGGGCTGGAATTAAAGATAATGAGGTGACCAACGGGCTCACCGAATGAGCTAAAGAGCTCAAAAGCTAAGGATGCTATCGTTCAGAAAGAGCATTGACATTCAACGAAAAACATGTGCTATTTTAGTATCAGGCATAGCATTCTTAAGGTGTTGTTGGTATGTATGTGCACGTTGTTTCCTTTGCAGCACTCCGTCTTGTGGGCTTCCGCATCGATGGCTGACCTACACGAAAGCGCCTGCCTTGATTAAACTCCGCTTTCTCCCGATCTCTATAAGTCCTAACTGAATAGACTCCCTAAGATGAGGATCCGTATTGTTTCCAAGTCCAACTCATCCCTTTTCAACCTCATTTGTAGCAACATACAAACAACTACAAGAGGGTTTCTGATGTCCTAATTCTGGTTTGAGTATCACGGACGGTGAAAGGCCAATGAGAGGGAGACTTATCACTTAGGACCGATGAAGGATGCTTCTTTGCCTCGTAAATAGAAAAGCTGGTCTCCGAAGAAGCAATCTGATCAATTACCGGAGAAACATTCAACGGGGCCACTCGTTTCTCGAATTTAGATAGGTGAACGACTGTAAAATCTCTTAGATTCGGTCGTCAAGGACACCGAAAGCTTCAATGAGCGCATGGTAACGAGTTTTGGATGTGTGATGCCAAAGACGTATTTTGAGAATTGTGATTCATTATTAACTCAAATTCCTAGGAGTCACAGTTACCGTCATTCTCTCCTATCAACATAAGTAGTGAAATTCTCTGTCCTGGAACTTCATTCTAGTACAAGTTTTAAGGGAAGCAAAAAATATTTTGGGATAATTAACTAATGGTGTCTACAACCTATCACCCCACGTTCTAGGCGCCAAATTTGTGTCGTAGCCTTAATTAAATTAAAATTAAAAATAAAAGAAAAATTACGGATAAGGGTAGTTCTTAGAATTTTATAATGTAATTGATGGCAAAAAAAGGTAATTAAGAATCTGGTTTACAATTGGAACAACCATTGGAATATGTAAGGCTGATCAACTAAGTAAGTAAAGAGCAATTAGACAGTTGGAACATTTATTTAAAATAAAATAATGCAAGGGTGTCCATTCTTAATGGTTTGCTTAAGCAAATCTGCATAGTTTAACAATTTAACAGTTACCTAACCTAAAGAACAAAACTCGGAGTTCTTTTGACGTTACCTCCTGTTTTTGTTTATAAACGCAATTCTAAATTAAAAGTGTAGATGGCGCACCAAATTTGTTTGAATATTATTGGTGTGTTTAAGTATGACGCCAGACTGAGAGGCAAGATAATTTTAGGGTGATTATTTTAGTGTGGCTTTCTTTATGTTTATGTTACTCTTTCTAGTCATAATATCAAATATATGTATAAGAAAATAGTGTCATGAAATCTTTTTACAATTAATAGCTTTGGAAAGACAAGATTTGTTTGGTAAACCTTCGTAGAATTCATCAAGTACCGGGTAGTATCAACTTCGACAAGTAATTAATATCTAATGGTTCGATGAATTAAAAAGATTTTAAGAAATGGACACAACAAGATCTAATAATTGAAACCGAAGGGCAAATTTAAATGCCAGAAGATATAATTCCATTCAGAAACAGTTGAAATGTAAAATTAAAAGATAAAAAAATGAAATGTCAACACAAACATTGATTATTAAAAGTTGAAAAGAATTTATAATTGCCTAACATTTTTGGCATCAATTACCGTGTCTCATTTGAAACCTTTTGTTTACATCAGAGAAAGCATAAAAACTATATAATTACTAGAGAGATTGAAAGGAACTTTAATTATTCTGAAATAACGTAATTCCATCAATCACGGCAGCTAATGCAAAAGGCACGCTGACATCTAAAACACGTAATCAAGCTGGCGTTCTGGAAACATTCTATTTGCCCTAATAAATATCGTTATGTAACCATCGAGATAAGATGCATTTTAAGATAAATAAAGTCTTAAAAGGTTTTTTTTTCATTCAAATAGTTTAGTGGAAGCTAATAAATAACTTAAAGCAATTTTGCAATTGCTTGTTTTTCAAACCAAAACAGAACGATGACTAGCAACTAACTAGCATTTTTAAGTAGGTAGCTGATATCGAATTGAAAGGTGAAAAAGTTAAAAATGCATCTGCAAACTTAAATTTACCTCATCGTAACAAAGTGTAAGAATAATATTTTGCTTTTTTGCAGTGAAAGTTATTAAAAATTATTGTAACAAAAATGAAAACCGTGAGAAAACACTCTATAAATGCAAAATTATGGACGAAGTGACAGTCACAAGAAAGTTTGGTAATGGTAGGTTGGTTATTCATGTAATTTTTATAATTTCCGTAGTTAAAAATAATGCGGCTTAAATAAACTGTAACTTTAGAGAAATGAAAATATTAATTATAACCAATTTAAGATTTCAATAAAGTTGAAGAAAATTCTTTTGAGAAAGCAAATCGGAAATTACTTTTACCGCCGTATAATATTTGATCTTGTGGTTTAACGCGGTTTATACTAATACTAGCCCCTCTGTGTAATAAATAATTTAAATATACAAAATTAGAAATTGATGTTTATGATAGAAAGTGTTTCTCATGTTATTACTATTATTATTATGATTATTACACTTGGATCACTTTACAGTACTGAAAAGAAAGGAAGAGTAAATATCATAAATATTGAAAGCCGATTTAAAATTTGTTACAATATATTTCATGTCGTAAAGAGAATCTCTGCATTATGTGTGCTTGCTGGCTGGGTATTACTTTCTAATGCGGATAACATTTTTTAAAAGTCGTTTAACGGCTTAACTAGTACATGTTCTTTAAAGCTCATGCTCTTTTACATCTATTTTACGTGTGTATAATTTCAAACGTTTCCATTCTGTTGGAACGCAACTTCGTCTCCAACAATCCGGACACGTATCAAAGTGGAACGCTAATTACTTTACCGTACTAGAATACCGCTAAGATGACACGATATCAAGCGGTCTTACATTTTTATATTTATTATTATTATTATTATTATTATTATCCTCAACACGTTTGGGAAATTCGTGTCAAATATTCTCTTAAAATCTCAAATTTCGTTTTCACTCAACTTTCCAAGTTTTTGATGTTTCTGATATAGATAAAATGCAACTCAAATAAACAACAACTGTTATGTCCGTTTCTATTTATGTATTACTTTTCACTCAAGGAAAACCTTTTCACATAAATCTAACAGATGGCTAAGGTAAAAGTATTTCAAGCACGTTAAGTAAATTTGCTGAATTTGTCTACTATATGCTAAACATCATTAATTTTCTAAACTCCAATGACATTTTTTAGGATTCTTTAAAAGGCACGGCCAAACAGAAAAGAAAGCTTACTCCAAATTAATACGAAAATTAAAAACAAAATCCACCGAAGTTTGTGTTAGTTACAATCAGGAAGACGTTACTGGTCAATTTTATTATTATCGTTACTATTGTCTAGTCATGATAAAAAAGAAAGCAAACGATGGCATTCACCTGTGCACTCCGTGATATCACACTTTTACAGGATCTTTATTATTTATGTTATCGAGAATAGGATTAATTATAACTAATTTTTAATTAATTCCTGTAAGTGTTTAACTAAGAATAATGACAATTAACGTATAATTTCTATTTTTATGAAGGAAGGAAGAAATTAATGTTTATCATGCATCTTTGCAAAAACAACAATAGTAACTTATTTTATGGTATCGAAATAAATACAATGACAGCAATTACATGTTACATTACATTTTCTTACGTCGTGATATTTAATAAATGCTGATAAGTAGCAACATTCAATAATAGTTAATTTATATTCTATTTAATTTGCTTTATCTTATCCCATTTATAAATTAGAGAAACTTAATTCTGTTCTAACCTAATAATAAGCTTTGTTTCAGCCCCTCAATGTGGCGGTTTAGATGAAATAGATAGAAAGACAGTTAAAAAATGTTTTAGATGGAGCAATACAAGTAGAAATGGTGCTGGTTGTTGCCGTAGACTGTGCGGAGATGGTGTTAAATTGAATTGGGGGCAAGGGTGCTCTTGGTCCTGAGGTGGCCTTAGAGATGATGTTCTGAGGTACTGGACTCACTAGTGTTGTGGTTTTTAATTTAGTTGAAGTGGAAGTTGGGACGGATTTTGGAAGTTGTTTTGGTGGAATGGTAATAAGTTGTATGGACAGGAATTTGGCTAAAGGAATTTAGTTAATTTCGGTAAAAAGAACGGTTTTCTCCAGAACAGGAGTGTTTCAGAGGGACAAAGATTAGGAAGAAAGGGAATTAAGATTGGAACGGTGACGGCCGGATGGATGCTTGACAACTTGACTACTCCTCGCTCTACCGGGCATTACTCGTTTCGACTGACCCCAAGTGGTCATTCCTCACTCCATAGCGAGGAATGTAAAATCTGGGGTAGAAACTTTTGAGTAATTTTGGGTTCTCTTAAAAACCACAAACTCTCGCAGTTTGCGCCGAGGAGGATTTGGAGTGCAATGAAGGACCGGAAAAAAATTTCGAGTAGCCGTGGAGAATGTCAGACCTGAAGAGTCTCAGGTTGAGGTACCTGACTGGATGGTTATGGTTTGCAGGAAAGCCCCAAACTACCAGACTGGCAGGTCGATCGAAGTAAGGCTAAAAAAAGTTCAGTTGGATAAGAGTAGTTGCAGCCTGGTCTACGTTCCCCTGGATATCTGACTCGGCATGGTGGCAGAGCTGCCCTACAGCTAACATTGTACTACATTGCTTACCTTCAAAATACATTTACCAACATATTGATCAAGCCTAAAGTACAAAATTCTCGAGAAAGTGTCAAACAAATTATTATAAGAAAGAGATTAGCATATGATTTAAAGATAGGAAGCGAACTGTCTGTAAACCAATACGGCTTTAGAAAGTTCTGGTCTACAGACTATTTATAAAACAGAGAAAGAGATGCAGAAGGCACACGATGGTTATAGCGCTCGATATTAGCAACGCATTCACTTCCCCATGACATGTAAGCGCAATACGTACTGTGAAAAGAGAAGAGTGCGGAAAAATAATTGGAAAGTTCATTAAGACACAAGAGTTGTGAGTGGGAGTGTAAAAGAACAAATTCTATAGAGACTGAAGAATTCAGGAGTCGGTGATTTTGGTCTTAATGTGAAAAAAGACAGTTAGACAAGTAAAAACTGCCTAGGAAGTAGGCAGTAGAAGAGTGCCAAAGATAAACATTGTAATTATCTAAGATGTCTATAGTAATTTGCCGAAGATTACAAGGAGTGAGAACGGAAAGGGGGATAAGAAAGTAACACAGCATTTGAATGCATTCCAGGGACCATTTTTACTCGCGATTACAAAGTGATAAACAATTGCACGACTTTGAAGATGTTCGTGAACATAGAACCGTTATGGCTAGTGATAGGTCAGATATTCAGGTGCTAATTGAAAGAGAAATTACCAGCCAACAGTAACGATTAAAAAGAGAAACTTAGTTCAGATTTGAGCAATTTCTACAGATGGCTTAAAAGATTAAAGATAGAGTACAGCCTGCAGCAATGGTTTTTGAACGAGGACGTCAAGTAAGTGTCATAAAAAAGAAGCTTGTTGTTCAAACTAATTTAGAATCTATCGACATTGCATTGTAGATATCAGTCACGTCGATACTTTCTCGGATTTAAGATCGGCGCTTTAGGCGATAAAGGTAACCAGAGGAATATCAGGAGAGTTCTATTCGATAAAAAAGCTGATGTCGAGCATCCGAGAAATGAAAGGAAAGGCCGAAGAAACAATTATGGGAAGAATTAACAAATCAATAAGTGAGATCAAGTGTGTAAAAGAGTTGGACGCTCAGAATACATGGGTATGGATTCTTAAAGTTTAGGAGAGATTTTTTCTCTTCGTGACTGGTCACATGCCTTTCAATTAGTTTATGACAAATTCAGGTCAAATTTAAATGTGGTAAAGAGGTAGATGATGTTGATTAGTAAAGAGAGTCCTGCACGGGCCAACTGAGGATAAACCTGAAGCGGCCCAAAAAAACCTGCAAGTTTCTTGATTGGCTCGAAAAGGCCCGATAGGGCCAAGCGACCGAATTAATCCGACGGAGGCCCAAAAAGCCCGATAGATTTTTAAACTGAGGCCTAGTCTGACCTAAGTCCAGGTTTTGAACCGGGACGCGCAAAGACCCGACAAGAAATCCGCTCCGTCTACGGTGCAGTACAAAAATTCTTTTCTTTGGTTTAGTATAAAGATAATGCATGTCCGAGTCAGTACAAAATAAATCTCGGTCCGGTGCAGTACGAAAGTTGCCCCCTTCGGATCAGTACAGAAAGGGGTCCGAGAGACCCAAACAAGTCAACAGGCCCGAATCAGCCGACAGGCGTGAGCGGCCCAAATGAGCCGACAGGCCCGGGCAGTCCAAATGGCCCAATAGGACCGAGCAAACTGACAGGCCTGATTGACCAGAAGTAGGCCCGAAAAAGTCCCGGAGACCCAATCGAACCAACAGCACCGACAGGACCGGGCAGCAAGAAAGAACGATACAGCCAAGTGGCCAGAATGGCCCAACAGGGCCGAGCGAAGTAGGCCCGAAAAGCCCGATAAATGTTTACACTGAGGTCCGGTCCAGCCCAAAGCTCGCGTAAACGCTATACTAAAAAACTCGACCCGTGCAGGGTCCTAGAGAGTAGGACCGAGAGAGCAATTTCAACGATGCTGTGAAGTATAAAGGAAATGAGGAAATAAAGAGAAATGTAAGTGAAAGTGACAAATAAGTATGCTGCAGAAACAGTTTTCGAGTATGAATAAATGGGAAGGGTAAATGTTTTAAATGAGGTGCAGTATGCGAAAATAGCAATCTCAATACAGTGCAATAGCGAAAATGAGCTAGTGAAAAAGGTGGAGTTCATGGAAAGGGTTTTTCGTCATTCCATCGTTAGTTTTTGGAAAGCGAAGCTGGTAGGGCATTGTCTTGGTCGTTGCGTTGGATGAACATCGCTAAACCGTTCGGTTTTGTCAAAATTCTAAAATTTGGAGGACAAGAATCATTATATCCATAGTCCAATAATTCCTTTGAATCTTTTGCCACGTTAGGTATTAACATATTTGTAACTAGCTAAGTCCCCATAGACAGGGTCGGTTAGAAACATTGGACGTCTTAGACAAAGCGTACAAGAGCGCGAAAGTAGGGATGCCACTGCAAATTTGTAACGGTTAGAGCAAGAATTCTTTTTTTCAAGGCTTAGTGATTAGATTCCGAAACCCAAACATAACTCAAGTGATCTGCAGATCATCTGAGACATACTTCCATTGGAGTTCAAGGGTAGCCGATTGTATATCTTATCTTCTGCAAACAACTTAGGGGTCGTCTGATCCGGAATCCTCAACAGGGCACAGCCTAAAAGTGCTACTCGTTACGGGGAACCCCCATGTCTGATCGTTTGATAAGAGACCCTCCCCATAGACATGAGCGGAAACTCTTCAAGTTCAAGTCCTGCTGCATTGAAAACGTAATGTAAAAAAAGGAACAAGGCCGAAAAAACAATCTTGACTTAGGGACGCCGACATGCTTTGAGCCGGCGCTGCCTATCGAGTAAGAATTCGGGTTAGAAGACAAGAATCATCATAACCATAGTCAAACAATTCCTTTGAATTTTTTGCTACGTTAGATATGAACATCTTTGTGCAAATTGTTAGCAACTGTCGGTTAACGGTTTCAGCTTCACTTTTGTATGTTGAAGTTGAAGCATTGCCTCACACATTTGTCGCATTTTAGATGTTTTTGAAAGAATAAGAAAAGTCATGAAAAACAAATATTGTTAGAGAAAAAAGAGGGAATGCATTAAATAGTAAAGAACGATTTTAGACAAAACAAAACGAGCAAATCTAGATAAAGATCAAAACCAATAAATCCTTAAAGGCAAACCATTTCCAATGAAGCAAGATTCCCATTCTTTAACAACTTGTTAACAACTAGCAAGACTTTTGCAAGTTATAGTACCAGACGTGAAGTATCCTTGACACGACAATGGGAATCCCCAAGCAAAGATCATTCCGATTAATAAAAACCTTTTCAATAAGGTACGTAATACTAATAAATAGTATTACATCGACTTTCATTGTTTTACTATTTCTATTATTAAATAAAATGTGCATTTAACACTTTTATTTGTATATTACGCAGTAAAATAATGCTTTTTGATATGATTACACTATCAAAGAAAAAAGTTTTCTAACCGCACGTTTGCTTTCTGAAACCCGCATTTTATGGTATTATATGACGATAAAAAAATATTAATAACCTTTGTTTCCTTTAAAAAGTTAGTTTTACATTGCTATCATCACTACAGTAATTGTTTTGTTTAATTTCTAATAATAATAATAATAATAATAATAATAATAATACTTTGTATTATTTTTTACTAGTATCCAACTTTTTATCACTTCTTAAAATACTGACTGCCATGATTCTAAAATTGAAAGTAGATGTTTTCAACACTTCTTTAATCACAGCAAAAACAAATAAGTCAAATGAAGCTCGAAATTGAATTTTACTATTTTTAGAGTTATTTATAAATATAGCCTACTATTACCACAAACAGAGTAACATTATCTGGTTAAGATATCAGGTAACGGAATTTGTAAATAACTGTTTTAAGCGATACGGATGGATAAGGTATTTTATAAA
The DNA here is from genome assembly GCA_011009095.1 of Ignelater luminosus. Lineage (NCBI taxonomy): Eukaryota > Metazoa > Arthropoda > Insecta > Coleoptera > Elateridae > Ignelater > Ignelater luminosus. The sequence continues at coordinate 94,441 of VTPC01000552.1, forward strand.
TAAGATATGTCAGCTTTTAATATTGATAAATGATAATGTTGTGATATACGATTTATGTGTTTACGTATTTACAAGGAATTCAACAATACAAATTGTTACTAATAATAGGACAACATACGTAAGTAAGATAGTATTGAGGATTTATTCATCATCATTTTTTTAAGTTAAATATATTTTTCCAATTTTAAACACAATATTAAATATTAATTTATGTATACAGTGTGATTCAATACCTTACAAACAAATAATTCAAATGAAATGGGTGTGTCTGAAATCGAAGTGAGAATTAAATTTGTGCCATCTTAGAAATATTCTCTAAAACTATCAGCTACCATATAATTAATAATTTCAATAACATGTTTTTAAAAAACATTTATGTACGAGGAAGCTGATAATAATAATAAAAGGTCACCAAGCGATACCGTTGTAAATATTAAAACAAAAGAAAATGGGTATGTTATCATGCGGAAACCCACTAACATAACAGACAGTGATAAGATTACCAAAAATATTAATCGTTTACAAAGTTTGCTTTTTCTTTACACCAACATCAAAAGCACAACTAAACTCTAAAAGGGTCGTTTGTTCTAAACTTGAAGTAATGTCCCTTTCAATAAGGTATATGATGTGGCTTTTACCGGTGAGGGAATGAACATCCGGGAAACTGTCGGAAAGTTAGTCTTTGATAATGATAATAACAATAACCCTTTCTCTCCCTACTGAAACTGACAGAATTTCTCTTATACTGTACATTGATAGGCTTTAACTTAACTTCTATTTCAACACACTACTTAAAAGGGTTAATATAAATACATTGTCATAAATCCGAAAGTTTCCGGATTAGAATCTAATTTTATTAGAAAGAATTCATGTAGAAAACTGAAACTTTTGTTTCGGCTCAGGAAACTTGTAGGATTCTAAAAACAATGCGAATCGTTTTAAAAAACTGACATCAACATATCCTTCAACTTGTTAAATGTCGAGCAAGGATCGTTTGAAAGTCACTGACCGACCACACCTAAACGTCCAAGTTCTATCAAGTTCCATCTCGACAAGACCATCCGTTCCTGAGATATAGGATATCTGAGAGAAAAACAAAGGATTGTCGGTCTGTCCCACATCTTCTGAAAGCCATTCCTCTACCACATCTAACTAACAAAGTCTCATCTGGAGAGAACCGACCGTTCCTGAGATACAGGATGTGTATAAAAAAAAAACAAAAGGCGGTCGGTGGTGTCCGGATTGCTTAAAAGCCATTTCCACATTATTCCTAGCAATCAAAGTCCTATCTTGATAGGACCAGCCGTTGCAGAGATATGTCAAAAAAAACAAAAGACGGTCAGTGATGTCCCGATCGTTTAAAACCCATTCCCCCACCACACCTAACAATCAAAGCCCCATCTCGATAGAACCAGCCTTTTAACTCTCTTGAAGCAAAGACGGGTATGGTTACCTACGGCTAGTAGCGGGCAGAGTCATTTCCATCTTTAAACGGGCCTCTCAATGAACTATTTTAAGAGAGCTAGCTACGAACACATATAAGGCTGCGCAGCTCAACAGACCACCTCTACTGACCCAAGGTTGGGCTTCAAGTTCCATTCTTAAAAAAACTAAACACAAATATGGGTCAGGCTGCACAACTCAAAATGGTTCAAGTTGGTAGTTTGCTCTCCATTAGCCTTCTTTAGAAAACCAAAAATGAACACGACTGGATTGCGCTGAGCAACAGGCCACCTCCGGTGATCCAAAATCGGTATTTACCATCCATTAACCTTTTTAACAAAACTAAATACGAAAACGGGTAAGTTTGCACGACTCCAAGTGATCCAAAGTTGGCGATCACTCCTCGTTGTTAGCCTTCTTAAGTCGGGTTGCGCTTTCATTAACCATTTCAAGAGAGCTAGATACGAATACGTATCGGGTTGTGCAACTCAACTTCCGGCGAGTTCTAGACTGGGATTAAACCTCTATTAACTTTGAAAAAACAAAATACCAAAACTGGACGTGATCTAAGGTCAGGTTTTGCTTCCATTAACCTTCTTGAAAAACTAAATGCAAATAGGGGTTGGGCTGCGCGATTCCATGGTGAACCTCCGGTGTTCAAGATCAAACTGTGCCTTCCTTTACCTTCTTGAAAAAACTAAATACAAACACGGGTAGGGCTGCATAACTCAATGTGACCTAAGATCGGGCTTTGCCATCCATCAACCTGATTCACAAACTTGACAAAGCCTAAGTTCGTTCTTTGTCTTCCGTTAACCTTCTTTAGAAAACTAAATACGAATACGGATCAGGTTGAGCAAGATCAGGCTGTGCCTTTCATTAACCTTCTACAGAAAACTAGACAACTCAATGGCGGAACTTACGCTGTTCAAGATGGAGTCTGCCTTCCATTACCTTCCTAAGTAAACAAAATACAAACACAGGTAAGGCTACACAACTTTCGGGCTTTTCTTTCCATTAATCTTCTTAGGGATCAGAATCTACGCTCCATTCTAAGATAACTAAATATACACGAAGATGGGTAAGGTTGTGCAACTCTACGAGGTTCAAGTTCATGCTTTGTCTTGAATCAACCTTCTTCAGAAAACTAAATACAAACACAAGGCAGGCTGTGCAAGGTCAACTTTGCCCTCCATTAACTTTCTCGAGAAAGCTAAATACGAACACCGATCAAAGTGCGCAAAAAGTCCAAAATCGGGATTCATCCTGTATTAACCTTAGAAAAAAATAATTACGAAAACGGGTAAGGCTGCACAACTCAATGTGACCTAAGATCGGGCTTTTCCCTCCATTAACCTTCTTAGGGGTCAAAATTTATCCTTCATTAACTTTTTTCTAAAAATTAAATTTATGAGGAGACAGGTAAAGCTGTCCAAATCAACGTGGCCCAAGTTTGTGCTTTGCCCCCCATTAACCTTCTTCAGAAAAGTAAATACGAAGACAAGCCAGACTGTGCAAGGTCCGGCTTTGTCCTCCATTATCTTTTTCAAGAAAACTAAACACGAACATGAATTAAGCTGTGTAACTCAACGGACAAGATTTACCATCTATTAACCTTTTAAAAAAAAGTAAATACAAAAACAGATGAGGCTACACAATTCAATGTAACCCAAGATCGGGCTTTGCCATCCATTAACCTTCGTAAGTCGGATTGCGTAATTTAACAAGCCACCTTTAGTGGCCCAATGTCGAGATTTGCTCTCCATTAAACTTCTTTAAAAAACTAGATATGAGCACGGGTCAGGTTGCGTAACTTAACGATGTACTTCCGCTGTCCAATATCGGGTTTTGTCCTTCATTAATCTTCTTGAGAAAACTAAATATACGCACGCGTTGTTCTTCGTCTTTTATTTACCTTTTTCAGAGAGCTAAAAATGAATACGGGCCAGACTACACCCACCCACGCTTGTCGTGTGTTGGGTGAGAGGGCACGGAAATCTGTGAGCGCATTAAATTCTGTAACTGGCTCTGGGCAAGGAAGGTAAATCAGATTTGTGACTATCAAGACAACAAATGATGCAATAAGCCACATTACACTTATGCGATTCAGCAATTAATTTCAATGATTTCTAATTGAAAACTGATGAAGTTTATTGTTTATTATCACTGTGCATTCAGATTTGCCTAAAAGTGGGTCTCTTTCAGTATTTTCTCTATGCTTGTTATTCTAAGGTGCCGCAGGCTAGCCCAATATCCTAAAAAAATTGTTACGCCACTGAAAAATTAAAACATTCCTTATTTTCGAAATTAACAATCGATTTAGCAAAAACGGTGACTCCTGCATTTTTTTTGTAGAATGCGTCATTTTCTAGTAAAATTGAATTTTTCAAAATCTCTCGAAGTCAATGGCCGCCTATAGTAAGCCCATACACAGTAAAAGACTTAGATAATTTTTGATGAAGAATACGATGCAAATAATTATAGCTCATTTTTGAGATAACGTGTGACCTTACCGTAGAGCCCTCCTCGCCCGACAGAACTGGGGACCAGCTTGATGCGGCCCGACTGGGGACAAACTTGGTGCGGCCTGAAAAACCCGGTAACTTCTTGATCGGGCCGATATTCCGAGAGGTCCGTGAGATCCAAACAGCCCGATAGACCCGAAGGGCCGAGAAGTTCAAAAGTCCCGACGGTGCGAGATCCAAACGGCGCGATAGACTCGAAGAGCCGAAAAGTTCAAAAGATCCGACGGCCCAAAAGATCCGAAAGTCTCGATAGATCCGAGAGACCCAAAGGGTTGAGAATACCAAAAGACAGACCCATATGGCCCGATCGGCCCATTTGAAAAGCCCAATACATTTCTAAACTGAGACCCGGCCGACTAGAAGACCCGGCCCGTGCAGGACCTTACCATAGACCGTTGCACATGAAAGGTTTTGAAAAATCCGACTTTACTAGGAAATGACGCATTTTACGGAAGAAACGCAACAGCACCTCTTTGTTCCAAATCGATTGTAGATTCTGAAAATAAAAATTCTTTTCTTATTCTCCAGTGGCGTAACAATCTTTCTGGCGTTGGGGGCTAGCCCAACCTCAAATTCTCCGTCTCTGATAGGGATATCAAACGAAGAATTACGTAAACTAGTAGATACTTTAAAATAACAAGAGTGTAGAAAATTTCATCTCAATATCTCGCCTGGTTCTTGAAATATTGAGAAAACAAAAAATTTTAAATTTGACACCCAGTATTGCATATAAGTAGGTTGGGTTAAATCGCTTTGAACATATATTATCAACATTTTCCGGTTGTTTTCAGGGATATCTTGATATAACACAACTCGGCAACAATTCTAAATACAGAGAGCTTTCGAAAGCTACAACAGAACCATAAAAATCGGACCGGTAGAACCGGAAAAATAGCTGACCACGAGCATATTTCAAAATGTCGAATTCTTTGAATATTCTAAATTGTTTACTAAATCAAAGCACAAACCTTAATAATAAAAATAAGTAAAATTACATTTATGTGGTTGAGAGAAAGGAGCGGTGTCCCAAAACCAATTTCAAAGAATTGCTAATTTGCACAACTCACAATTAATAGGAGATGACATTCATTTATGGACATCAAATAAACTGTACAATTTCATATTTAAAGGAAAACATTGCTTTTACCATTTAATTGTGTAATTTCTGTCTTTGTTATTACGATTGTATCGAGCTATTTATTTTTCGTCTAAACTAGCTGTTATTTATATACCATAAAATTGGCTGTTGAAATCCATGCAATTTCCGATGACATTTCTTAAATACCAGAGAAAACCAAAGCTATAAATAAACATTTTTACCGATGATGGATTGCATGAATTTCGCAAATGACAAAAACTATAATTTCATAATTAAAATCTTCATTATAAATGCAGTTTAAGTATGTAAACATCTTCATTGTTATTTCATATAAAATGATATTCCACATAAATTCACATTATATAACAATAAAATCCAAAGAAACTGTTTTCTTTTTCATATTCAGACAACTATTGAATAATCCATCACTGTCATCTCCTTATTTCATTTTCTGACCCTTAGATTGCAATGCCGTTTATAGCAACCCTACTTACAGTCCAACCCCAACAATATTTCGAAGGGGAAGGTCCCGACAAGTCTGCATTAACAGAAAAGTGCAAGGACCACTTCCACAGTAACATTGATCGGTTGTTCATAAAGGGATGCCAAAAGAATTCACAACCGATTTTTTCCACTTTCTCTAAATAAATAAAAAAATGCGTAGATGTACACACAGTGTACAAAAATAAACGTACGTAATTCTAGGTTAAGTTTATCAAATAGCAATGTAGCTGAAATAATTGTTTTATTATTTTCTGCAGCGGAAATGTTACAATGGACTCATGCTTTTGGTGGGTAATTAATGCATCCGTTACATTGAAGTGTACGCGCGCTCGTTCTACATAAAATGCGTACATTATGAGTTTGTAAATGGTCACGCTGTGCTTGGGGAAACTAAGTTCTGGTTAGAATAATTTAGTCTGCTTTTTGTTCGTTAATGCATATTACTGACGCAGAGTTTTTTCATTGCAATTTTTATGAATAACACTTGAATTAGCATACAAGTCCAATAAAGCGATGTTTCGTTAATTAATACATATAGGAATATACGTATAATTGAATTCATGATTCATAGAGTGAGCATTTTAAAGTACAGATTTGATCATCACAAATCTAACAGTGGAACCAACCTACTCAATTAAATACGATTCCTTGTTTCAAGCTTTATAGATTTTTCTTTATTTTCTCCATTTTTCAAAAGTTTCTTATTATTTACTTGGCTTTTTGCAAAATCAGTTGGATCCTAAGAAGATAGTTTCTGATTTAGGGGTCACTAATGGTATTCACAGTTGATTCAGATAGTCATAAAAGTATTCTAAGCAGTACTACAGCAATAATGAAAAATATACAGGGTGCTCCAATGTTCTGGTTTCGGAGGGTAACATCGTTATTTGTAAAAATATCAAAAAACTGTTAATAAGAAAAAATGTACAGGGCAATCGTCTGTACTTTCTAAAGTTATTTGTCTACACATTAAGAAATGTGGCACATAAATCTTAAAGGTTTTCTTACCGGAACACCCTGTATACCTTTACTGTTCGCACTGGTTCGCAAGTAAATTTGTTAGTGCGGTAACAGTCTGAAAGCTATCATTTTAAAAGCAATGGACAAAACAGTGGCAACATAAGGATACATTCGGGCTCTAACGGAGGCACCTCAGTGGCCAGTGTTGTCACTTCGTGGGTTTTTTTTGATTCAGTTTAATCCTACGTTATTTTCTCTTATTTCTACCACGCATTTCAGTATTTCAAGCTTTTTTATTTTGCATTTATTTAAGTTGATGATCATAGAGAAACTACTGCAGTATACATACGTAATTATAACGTACTCTAGAATTCTGTACGCTCTTGTTACACATTCTGATACTTTCATACTTTGATAGCTGGTGTTGACAGCTTTAGTTTATAAGTTTACACGAATTTAAATTACCTAGCATGTGCAATCTGCGATAGTCTGCAGTTTTTATTTAGCGTTTTCTTTATAATAATTATATTTATTTCTTATGTGAGAGCCTAATATATAGTATTACAAACTGCACGGAAATAATATCCCGCTCGCCTGAAGCAGCACCAATAAGCCAGATATCGCATAAAAACAACCAATTCTACCTACTCTGAACACTCCACGTTGTATTGTAGAAAAACAGTTCCAATTGCACTCACAGCAAGATTCTTGCGCATGTCAACATAATCCCATCGTCTACCTCTACGACTATACCGCGCAACGCAGATGTATCCTGCACCAGAACACAGCAAAAAAAAACGACACATTCGGTACTCGTTCGTTTCCGCAAAACAAATAATTTCAAATAAGTGGTTTACAAATGTCCCACTAGAATCTTTTCCCTGACATCTCCAGGTTTTCCCGGTCTTAGCGACCTGCACGGGCAGAGTTTTCTAGTCGGGCTTCGGGTCGGACCAAGCCCTATTTTAAAAATCTATCGGGCTTTACAGGCCTACGTTGGATCAATCGGGTTATTTGGGCCTTTCGGGTTTGTCGGGCTCTTCAACAGACTTGTTGGGCCTGTCGGCGTTATCAGGCTGTTTAGACTTGTAGGCCTTGACAGGCTTTTCGAATTTGTCGGGTGTGTCAGATTGTTCGGGACCGTCGGACTTGTCAGGCTATGTAGGCCTGTCGACCTTATCAGGCTGTTTGGGGTTGTCAGCGGTGTCAGGCAGTTCGGGCTTGTTGAGTTTATCGAGTTGGTTACGTTTTTTCGAACGGTTCAAGAGCTCGAGACGGCTCGATAGGCCCGAAGGGCCAAGAAGTCCAAAAGGCCCGACATACCTGTATGGTTGGAGAGGTCCGACAGGCTCCAGCAACTCGACAGATCTGATAAGACCAAACGGCCCAAGAGGTCCAAAAAGCCCAATAAATTGTTAAGACTGAGGCCCGACCCGATTACAAGGGACTGAAAGCTTTTTCTTATCGGCATTATCTTCGTACGAACTAGAGCAGGTATTATTTCTATACTGAACCGGGCCTTATTTTAAAAACTCATCGTGCTTTACGGGTCTACGTTGGGTCAATCGCCTGTTCGGGCCTGTCAACCTTGTCAGGCTGTTAGGGTTCGTCAGACCTGTCGACCATACCGGATTAGTCGGACTTTTCGTGCCGTTATTTTTTTTGTACTGATTCAAAGCGGGTCGGACCGAGATCTTTTTCGTACTGTAAGAGACCATGAACTTTTTCTTACCGAGTCAGACGGGCGTTATTTTCGTAAGAACTGGTAGGTGGGCATTATTTCTATATACTAAACCAAAGCGGAGAAGATTCGTACTGTACGTAGAAATCTGCATGGGGCTGGGTTTCTTGGTCGAGCCTTTGCGCGAAAAAAATCATAAAAATCAAAACAAAACCGAATCAGTAAAAATAAAAAATAAGAGGAAAGTGGCATAAATGAAAAGAACCTGAGACGAATTCGCATAAGAGGGTACAGATGGTGTGACAAATATTAAGAGGTGGAAACATAAAAAGAAAAAAAGAAAGACAAAGTAAACATGACACGGATGATGAAGAATTGAGCAGAAAGAAAACCATATAGACAGAAAGGTGAGCAAAGACGATAGGAAAAGAACAGAAGTGGAAAGAAAGAAATAAAATGACAGAAGGTATAGAATTGACCAAAGAACGAGGAGAAAAATAAAAACGTAAGACGGAGCATAGAAAAGAAGAGAAGCATAAAAGTAAAAAGACGAAAATTTAAGTTTCTCGTCAGAAAACCAAACAAACCAGCAACCGGAGCAAAGCTTGAAAAAATAGGACAACATGAAAAATCTAAATACAAACACAGACATCAAAGAAAGGAAAAGGTCAAGACATGATAATATTTTAAATACAAACATGAACGTTTATTTATCATACATATTGCATACAAAGTCATTTGTTTATGAATTATTGCATGTTATTATTATTATTAATTATAATAAAGAAAGCGATACATTTTGAGCAATAATAAATATTTAATAGTAATACTTTTCCTACTTCCTTTGTTTTTATGAAACTCCTTTATAATATCAATTTTATAATAAACGCTGAGTTTTTGCTGTTTGCTATATAATACAACTACCTACACATAATGAAATAAATATATCATGCGTACTTTTCTAATTAATCAAAACTAATCTAAATGCGGTTTTTAATAAAATTTTAATCCTCCCATTTTTAAAATCATCTTTATCTCTTAATGATTTTAATGATATTCCTTTCGGTGTTCAACAAAGCAGAAACAATTAAATACATAAAACCATACATATAAGTAGTATTGGTTCACTGAATTCCAAAATCTTTTTATTGCCAGTTCAACGAATATTTTATTATATCATCTCCTTTTTTTCTTTAAATTTAAAATTTAAATTATCTTGTGATAGGTTAGTATTGAAACTATCTTTGGATATAAAATCAGAGACAATTATAAATTCAAATGCCAAGTTCTACAGAGAACATCAACGTAAGAAATTTATATTTTATGCTAGGTATAAAAGAATATCGTGTCGTTGTTTTAAGGAAATTGATTATTATTATGATACTTTGTTGTTGTCGTCATTTTTATTGCAGCAAAATTGTTATGGTTTATTAGATAGAATGCGCAATCTACTTGCGATTTCAAGATTACTTCTATTATGCAATCTATTTCTTAATTAATACTGTGTTACATTATTGTTATTTATCAAGCACAGTTCCCACAATGTCACCATTTATGTGTACCAGTATATTCTATTTAAATGTAAATAGAACCTCGATCTTTTCTTCTATAATATTTTTATTAGTATTTATTCTAGTAGGTATATGAAATGAAATATACAATTGTCGCTCTATTATAGTACAAAGAATTGGAAAGTTCAAACTTTCTAAACGGTAGTTTTATTAGAACGGTTGAGCTTTATAATAATACGCATTTATAGGGTGATTACTGTATTATTATGTGGGCGTTTCAAAATTGCGTTTCTGTTTATAATACGTACTATCGAGATCAACTTTAAACGATATTTTGAAACTTTTCGATACAATTTTACGTTATGTTGAACCGAAGTGTAAGAAATGTACAGACGTGATCCCTAAAATTATCTTGCCTCTCAGTTCGACGTCATACTTAAAAGTCGCCAATAATATTTAAACAAATTTAGTGCGCCATCTACACTTTTGTGTTAAAGCCGTATTTGTAAACAAAAACAGCTGGTTGTCAAAAGAATTCAGAGTTTTCTAGGTTATAAAACTGTGAAGTTTTGTGAAATTTCTTAAACAATTCATTAAAAATGGGGAGCACCGCATTATTTTATTTTAAATAAATGCCGTTCTTCTTATGTACATGCCTATGCAACATGAAGTTTCCTCGATGTGCTTTAATTTAGTATTGGTCTATTATTTTGAGCAAGAAGAATTTTAGTTGTAGTACATTTCTTGTGTGAATGGTAATTTCTTAGGAATAAAGATATTAAATTATACAATTTATAATACAATTTATGGAGAATTGTTATAAAATACTGTGTCTGAAGGCAAGCCGATCAGTTCTTCTTTCTTAAAAAAAACGTTCATTATCATTGAAAAATAATGGGGCTGAATAAATTGATCATTGGTGTTCGTGGAAAAATACCACAATGAAAAGGGTTAAACCTGGAATTTCACACTTAAATACATAAATGTTACTATTCCACAAGGATCATCACTTTACAGCTAGAAAATGTTAATTAATTGCAATTTGTAAAATGCCTTATTTTCATTTCTAGAAAGCTTATGTTTTGTTTTTCGGTAGCCCTCCTAATGATCAGAAGCTGTTATCCTGTACCGAAACATAAATAATATAAAGAAATAAAATTATATTAATATTATATAAAATTATAATTGTTAAGATAAGCCCTATTCTGGATTATTTTGATAGGAGTCTAATGTTTTATCAAAAGCATAATTTGATATCCGATGTTGATTTATTCTTGAGAATAATTACCTACAGCTTTTATCATATTTAACAATTTTCTGTTTCTGATATAAACTTTGTGATCACTACCCTGCACCAAGCTGCAAACATTATTATAAATAAAAAGAGGTAAGTTTAAAAACTAGATCATTGTATTGTTCTTGCAACATTGACTGCACTTAGATTGTTTGTGAAGGCTTATGCAGTGCTCGATAGTTCCCATTTTAGCCTGAAACATTCCAACTCCTAGGATATTAGTATCGTGTAATATTGTTTTATTATGCTCTTCACTTACTTGATTGAGCGGCCTTACATATTTCAATGGCTTTTTCCAACTGTAAACCAGATTCTTAAAATTGCCTTTTTGTGCCATCGATTCCACAAACTATTTTGTTGTATATTAGATGATAGTTCTAAAACTACTCTTAATTTTTCTGCAAGTATTATGCAAATATTGTCATTTCTCTTATTGGAATTAGTTCAAAAAAATTAGTGCTAGAACAAGTTTACAAGTTTGTCTTGTTCACTGTTGTAGGGTTTCTTTAAGTCATTGATTTCAATCTGGCATTATACTGTGGCTTGTACTGCACATCACATCCTTATGCTGCAGAGTCAAGATCATAACTTTCTTTAAATTCTATTTACAGCTAAATCTCCTGCTATCTTGATCGGTTTGGTCTGTTTTACAAACTGCAGTATATTAAATTGGTCGTGCTTTACCGTTTTTCATTCTTTCTACTTGTATTCTTGTACCTACTGCACCGTGTAATGTTCTTGTTATTAACTTGTGACATAATGGCATATAATTAAATCACAAGGAACACTTTTTAACTCTAAACATCAACCACACATGTGCTCAATATATTGAATATCTATTACATTAATAAGAACTTGGAAAAGGGGAGAGAATGATTAATTTTTTTGTTTATGATTAGATATAGGAAAGGAGTTCATTGAGGAATAGACGTTTAGTGATAAAAACTATAAGTTGTGCAGTCTTAAAAGCCAAAATAGTGCAATGACAAAAATACATAAACAGAAAGGTAAAAACGTCATGGATTTGCAATTGAAACTGTTCGAATTGGACGAATTAATCAAAAAGATTCAACGGGTTTTCATGGAATACCAAAACCAACATTAATGAAAAAAACTTAGTAACAAACTGAAATCAGAAGTTACAAAAAGTGGCCAAAAGCTTGATTTGGTACCAGCAAAAAAGATCGACCTGAAAGAATGTTCTAAAAGTGCTTGCATATTGTGGAGAGGGAATGACTAAGGAAGAAATGAAAGACTTAAGTTACAGTACAGTAATTTTTCTGAAACTCGCACGTAATGTACTTCTTCTGGTGTACATATGTTTTCAATAGCAATTTCATACAGATTGGTTCAAAATAAATGTTTCAAAATTTCAAAATTCACAAATTGAACTTTCGCTAGACGTGCAAAGAAATGCCCGCAAGTATTCGCTTTGATTTCTTGATATGTGCTTTTCTGATGTGTTTACAACTATACATCAAAAATATTTTTAGCTCGTTCTTGCTTGTTGGACAATTATTATAAACATAAATATGATAGATCACAGTTTCTTATTTAGATAATCCAGTGATGTATATCATTATTATACCAATATCTTAAATTTAGTTTGTATAATAGTTAAATAAAGAAACTTTTATAAAAGCATTTCACTAGAATCTTCAAGTTATTTCTACAAAAGATCAAATTGTTCTTCAGTTAACTGTAAACCCTACCTAAATAGTTTTACTGAATTTTGAAAGACATTGTGGAATTCTGACAGTCAGCCTACCGAACCAATCTAAGAATTCCAATCATTTATAAGAAAAATTAGTTACTGCAAGAAACAAACCAGCCCTTTCTGAAAAATCAAAACCAAAGCGTGTTAATTCTGTCATAAAGTTTCTAATAAAAGTCTCATTTAGGTAATTATAAATATGAGGTTCCAAGTTTTTTAAAAGTTTGTTATTATTTTTGTTACACTAAAAGGCCGTAAAGGCAACTAGAATCGGTATCTAGCCCTGGTATCTCTAAGCGTCAGTAGACCTGCAAGAGTTTGGAAGTCCAGAAAAATCCTTTTGTTGTAGGAACCTAAGTGACCAGAAGAATTTAGGATTCTACAAAAATCAGAAGCTTGAAGGAACCTAACAAGTCTACAGAAATCTGCGTATTTCCAGAAACTTGAACAAGGGTCTGTCAAGAATCCAGAACTCTACAAAACCACAGATAACGATGACAATTCACAAACTAATTTTACCAATCAATACGCATTAGAAATAACAGCTTTCGCTAAGAGAAAGATTTGCTACCTTAATTGGAAAAGCGATGGTCCGGCGAATCGAGTATGTGGGTTCGATCCCTTCGCGAATTCTGATTTTTCTATATTATGTATAGTATGGCTATTTACTTAAATGCTCTTGATATACAGGGTTTGTGACAAAGACAAAAAATCTTCGAGTTGAAATCTGAGCCTGAGGGGATCAGCCCTGCTTGATTAGAATTTAACTTGTGCCATATTTCTATTTTTGAAAAATCAAGCAGGCTTTGATTGGTATCAAAAACTTATTTTCGTTGCAGGTAAAATACCTTTTGGGTAAGACATATCGAGAAATTTTATAAGCAAAAGTTGTTCAGAATGCAAATTATGCCAATATACCAAACTTGAAAACAATCGACACAATTTGATTTTTTTAAATTCCAGGAAGGTTTACTCTGTGTAACTGCCACCTGACTCAACACATTTTTACATTTTTCAAAACGAACTGTAGATTTGTGATTGTGAAACAGTCTCAAACTCAACTTACTTAAATCTACTGAGTGACAACACCTAGGCAAACCGTAAGAACATAACCATCATTAGGCCGATTGTTTAAAACAAGTAATTAAGTAGAGAGAGATCTGTTGGAACCAAAGGTGTGACAGTTGGAGATAATAATGCGGCAACGGAGACAACTAAATCTTTTATGGACGATAATATTCGTAGATGGAAGTTGAGTTGGTGATGATGTTCCAAAAGAAGGCAACGGTAGTGTTAAAGGTGGAACGTCAACCAAAGATTGACTGGGCCATAGACGTAGAATAAAGATGGAATGATCTTTGAATGAAATTGGGAAATAATTCTACTGGATTTAAATAATGGTTGTTGACGGTAAAAATCAGTTCTTTCCAGCGTTATAACCCCGCATTTCGCGCTATGAGAGATTTGAGCGTAGTGTCAGCCGCGCAGAGACTTCTGACAGTCAACAGTGCTGCCAACCCTTATTCTTACATTTCGGAAAATTTCTGTCAAAGAAATCAGGAGATTCCGCTATAAAACTAGGAGACTTTAAAATCTAAAACAAGAGAAAACCAAGACCTGATATGATATGGCGAAACACTTTTTAAGAGCCATATTGAAAAATTGAAATAACAGTTTATGCTAAACGTCAAAATTATTAGTTAATTGTAGACCATAAATTAGAATCCCTCGAGGGCCGAAATCTGCAAGCACGGCCTGATTGGGGACAAGCTTGACGCCGTTCGAAAAAAACCCGGCAACTTCTGGATTGGCCCGAACAGCTCGAGAAGCCCGAAGAGTCAATAAATCCCAAGGACAAACAGGCCGGAACGGCACAAACAGCCCGACAGACCCGAGAAGCCCGAAGGGCCAAAAGTTCAAAACGTCAGACTAGCCCAAACGGTCCACAAGGCACGAACGGGCAAACTTTTATGGGCCGACAGACCCGAAAGGTCTGCCATTCCCGAGGCCCAATAGACCTGAAGGGCGGAGAAGTACAAAAAGCCCAACAGCCTCGAGTGACCCGACAAGACGGAACGGTCCAATTTAGTAAACCTAAAATTCGCCCGGAGCAGCGTAAAGACGCTACTAGAAAACCCAGTCCGTACAGGCCTCTAACCTACATATCATATTGTCATTAAATGTCTGAATATTCTGAGGAAAACATTAAAAACCATGCAAACAAACTAAGAAAATCTACTCTAAACACTCGTAGACACTAAATAACTAACAGATTATTAGTTCAGATTTTGTCATGCCATTTGAGACGCAGACGAATCTCTAGATAATCCGTGGGGCTACTCTGATTCTATTGGAAGATTGTTATGTCGCAAATCGAAATTAGAGACTTACAAATCGTAATGTCATCATATCTGGAAAAAACGTTGGAAATTCTGCAAAAAAGGCTGGAAATTGACTCTAAACTCTCGTAAACACTATATAACCAACTGAATATTAAAATCTCCGGTGACTTACAGAAGAGCCCTGCACAGGTTTAAATGTCCAGGTCCGACTCGCGACAAACTTGACGCGGCTCGAGAAAAGACAAAGAAACCCGAAGGGCCCAAAAGTCCAAAAGACCCGAGGGTTCGAGTTCCCTACTCCTGGATATCGAGGAGAGATTCGAGTGGGGCATCGATCGATCAGGTTTCACGAGAGGATCACAACGCCACCGAGTTTAGGTGGCGGAAGCAAACGGTTCAAAAATTATGGTCGATTTTGTGAAAGGCCAGTTTACCCATGGACTTGTATTGAAAATGCATTATGGGACCGGTGCTTTTAAACTTCCACGAGTTTTAAGATGAGAGTCTATGAGAGGGATACCAAATACAACCTAACCTAACCCAACCCAACCCAACCCAATCCAACTTAATTTAAAGTAACCTAGCCTAACCTAACTTTTGAACCGTTTGTTTTCACCACCTAAAGTCGGCGGCCTTGTGATCATCTCGGCAAGCCCGATGGAATGACACCTCACTCGAATCTCTTCTGGATATCCCAGAGTACGGACCACTATCCATTGGAGGTCCGAATAGTACGACAGATCGGAGGAGCGCGGAAAGTCAAGAAAACCAAGACGTCCAACAGGTCCGAACTGTCCAAACGCCAAAATCAATTTTCAGTCAATTCAATAAAATAAAACCTCCCGACATATCGGGAGGGTTGGTAACACTGGTTGTCAAGCCCGTTGGACACCACTAGTACAGAAAATCGATAAAGTTGAAAAATGGCTGCAGTAGAGATTGCAACAAAATCCGTACCAAAAGACACATAAACAGTTTGGTGGAGTTAAAATTGATGCTTATGATGAGACGAGCAGGTTGTTTTTAAATTTTCTAGTGAATGCAATATTAGAAAGTGGGTAATAGTATAGTCGTCATTACTTGTGTAAATTCCATTCCTAATACTAAAAAGTGAGTGTCAGGCTTAGCCTTTTCGAAATATTTATCTGAAGACATCTTAAATGTCGGCAATATACTTTTACGTACACGAAGAGAATTCCTAGGCACCTTTAGGCAGTTTACAGTTCGAGAAGTTAGGTTAGAAGCTATTGTTGAATTTATGATAATCTTTTAAAATAAAATGCGCTTAAACCTACACTAAAAGGAAACACAAAGAATTAACAATAAATATCTAAATATCCCGGTTAATCTGTTTAGATAGTTGCAACTTTTGCTGTGGTAAAGTCTGTGGTCATAAAACTATTTTTGTTAACAAATCTTATAGTAGTACAATGTGTAAACTTCTTGCTTAATAGGTACCCAAAAAGATTATATTTCCCGAACTGTTGCATCAATAATAAATAAGTGGGATTTTTTTATCATGTTTCTGAATAAACAGGATGAGGTGATGTCGTTGTGTTGATTTTTATCTTTGTTAATCAATTTTGCTTTTCATTATTAATACTTAAAATATTAACCCTATATACGTACAGGATGATTCAAATTCCATAGTATTAAATGAGTAGCTGTGGACAGTTCTGCTATTAATGCAGCTCAATCCTGTACAACACACACTTTCAGTTTAATAGTCGTTTGTATTCTTAAATGACGTGTTTACTTGCCACTAGCAAAAAGAAGGCAGTAAAATTTAATTTTCAATTTTACTTTCCCATGCTAGTGAAATATTATTAGTATTATTCAAAGAACTTTAGTAAAAGTTAAGCTCATGTAACAGACTGCATTGAATGGTATTTTATGAGTTATTAGCACTCAAGTTTTACTGCTGTATCAAATTCAAAAAGCACCATTATGAAAATAACCTGCAAGATTAAAAGCCTACGTCGATTACATGGTGATAACAGTCACAATAGATTTCCTTTTCGGTTTGCAAAGTAGAACCAAAATCACAATTCTAATAGACGAATTATAGGTAGTGTGGTAGATCAATCTTGAAATATTCCGGACAGGGCCGGCATTAGGCTTTTGGCCGCCATTGGCCGCTAAATGGTTTCCGTTGCCCTAAATTCTAATAGATCTGAACCTTATCATCTTGGCATTTAAAAAGAAACAATCCGTAATTTCGGCTAGTTGATATTCTATAGATCCTTTCAGCTGTTGTTATATTTACTGACAGTTAATAGAAATTCGTAGAGCAATTGTTGTTAGATAAGGGATAAGAAAACGTTTTCAGAAAAAAGCTTCTTATGAAGGGTGCTTTCAAAATGAGTGCAAATATTTGAAAGGCGAATTCTTCGATAAAGATAAAGTGTGTGAAAGTTTCTTATTTTTAGTTAAACTTTCACACCCTGTACGTCGAGAACGGTGCGTTTTAGGGAAAAAAGTTATATGGAATGCAAATGCAATGCATCCTGTTTTTGGGATGACCAATGATCTTGGCATAAGCCGTTTTAACTTGAGAGGCTTTGAAACATCCGATTTTCCTAGAAAAAAATCGCAAGATACCTTTTTGTTTTAAACCGATTGCCAACTCCGAAAAGAGAGACATTTTTTAATTTATCGGTAGCGTAGCAATTCTCTTTAGCGCAAGGAACTAGCCCACCTCTAATTCTCAGCCTCTCATAAGAGATATCAAACGGAAAACTACGCGAAATTTCGAATAACAAATATGTGGAAAATTTCATCCCGATATCTTGCTTTGTTCGTAAAATATTGAGAAAACAAGAAATTCTAAATGACACCCTGTATCTTGAAAACGGTGCATTTTAGAAAAAAAGTTATATGAAAAAAATGCGTATATTGGGTGTCTCTTAAAAAAGGGAACATACGATTTTCTTGCAATGAGATTTTTAATAAATAATATAAAGATTGTTTCGATTAGTAATTACAGTCGTCGCCAAAAAAGGAAAGTCTTCTTGAGCTCTGCTCGCGCTTCGTCCTCCACTAACCTACTTAAGAAAGCTAAATGTCACTTCGGCTCAGGCTAAGCCATCGAACGGGATACCTTAGGTGGTTCTTGATCGAACTTCGCTCTCCATTAACTTTCTTAACAAAGATGCGTATCACTACGGCTTGGGCTACGCGGAGGCACCTGGTTGAGGTTTGCCCTCCATTCATAATCCACTTCAAAGAGCTAATTATTACTATGGCTCAGGCTACGGTCTCGCACGGGCCAGCTTCGGTGACCGTTGGTTAGGCTTCGCCCTCCATTAACCTTCTTAACCGAGCAGTATGTCACTACGGTTCGGGCTACGCGGAGGCCCCTGGTCGGACTTTGCCCTCCATTAATCCACTTCAGGGAGCTAATTGTTATTGCCGCTTGAGCTGTGGTCTCGCACGGACCACCTTCGGTGGTCATTGGTCAGGCTTCGCCCTCCATTAACCTTCTTAACAGAGCTAAATGTCGCTACAATTCGGGCCACATCCTCGTACGGACCACCTTATGTGACCCCTGGTTAGGTTTCGCCCTCCATTAACCTTCTTAACGGAACTAAATGTCACTACGGCTCGGGCTACGCCCTCAGAGTGCTGCACCAAACAGAAAGAAGACTCTGTATTTTGATAAAGCAAAAATGTAAAAAAGAGGTATGGCTTTGGCGTGGTGTACAGAGCAGCAATGATGCAGTATATACATACGTGACAGCCCTTAATGGAATAATTCCTCTAAAGAAATAGGGCTGTTGGTGTGATTATTAAACACTACTTAGAAAGAAGAAGTTATCGATGGTTGCTTACATTGATTTCGTATTAGCAATATAATCTTGATCATGATGAAGAGATCGAAGCGGAGAACTATGTTGAGATATGATCGTTGAAGATTTTGAAACAATTTAGGAAATTTGATCAAAATATTTTTTAAGAGATACGGGTACTTAAAACTGAGAACCAAATCCTTCAAAAATATACATCTTGAAGATTACTAGCTTGTTTGATAGGAAACAGCAAACAGCAATTGTAAACTTTCCAAAATATCAATTTTTCAGACTTTGAGTTTTTAAATCTGTTTGTGAATTATTTGATATTTTTGTAATTTGGGATCGTTTGCTGCTGTAGCCTTTGGGAGCTTGAGCTCTCCTGTTCCACAAAGCTCTTTTGATAGAAAAATCAACTGATACAAAATTGTATTAATTTCCCAATTAAATTTAGTTGTCGATTATGGATAGCCTTCGTGGTTCGTTTTGATTACCATAACAAAATCTAAGCAGAATTGCACATCACAAGTGCAATGGATATACCGACAAAATGGGTTTACCTTTTATTTATACAGGGTATCCAGTTTAACAGTCGAGTGCTATCATTCGGAAACCGTTATAGCTAATTAAAAGATTTTTTAGAACAAGTGGAAACAACGTCGACTTTCATTTGTCAAATAGAACTATTACTTTCTATTCTTCCAGTCGACGGTCCATCGGATTTCCGGCACAAAACTACAGGGGTACTATAGGCCTAAAATTGATAATAGCGGAATTCGACAAGTTGTTCTAATGTCATTTTTGCAACCTAGAGGTAAAATTATAGAAAAATACCGAATTTTAGTTTGACAGCTTTAACGATTTCTAAATAACCGCGTGCAGACTGTTAAATAGGACACCCTGTATCATAATTGCATGCTCTTATGAAGGCTCAAAACTCTTGGAGCTTCTTTTTGAAAGATCTGTGGTTTTCTCAAGATATTCTGTATTGGATCAACATGCAGAAGCATCAGCCTGAACTATTTAAATTTCTAAATTTGTCTAAAATCATTTGGGCTGCCTTTACAGATCTATTTAAAATCGATGTGAGGAAAAATTCAAAGAAATTTCTTAAATATCATGTATATAGATGATTTGCCCAAATAGAGCTTAATATTCAATTTTTCTATCGTCTTGAACAATTTCCGTTTTGATCAGTGTTTCTCTATGATGTTGTCTGTCTAGTATGTACCATGGTTGTCAAATTAGACAAGCAACTTTCAAATTTGAAAAATCTAAATCGCTACTAATTTACAGTGATTAAGGTTTAAAACATTTAAACATTTACTAACAACCATGTCAGAAACAATTTCATCAAAAATCCAAAATTCATCTGCATGTCTAGAAGACGAAAACGTTGCAAGGTTTACCAGAAAAATATTTTGTACAAATGTAATATTTTCCGCGTAAACAAGGGTGAGAACTGACATTTCTACAAGATGCATGAAAAAATGTTAAAAGTCAAGGACAGCAACAGATCATTCATATAGTTACATCCAGACGCTTTTTTCTGGTAGCACATTTTTATCTTTATTGCTGTTGCTGAAAGATAAACAAATAAACAAGAGCATTCTGCCACTGAAAACGCGATTAGTAAAACAATTCAAAAACGGAAACTTCTTAATAATGGTCATGTAATCTTGCGGACAATTATTATTAAGAAGAGGAAGAAAAAGTTATAATAGTAAATAGAAAACGATTCAAATTATTGTTATTAGTTTTATAATAATACGCTAAGCAACAGAAATTGTTTTTCTAAACAACTCGTGACAAAACGCTTTGCGCTCAAGTTATTTTAATGATATTTTTAAAACGGAACACACAACATTAATAAATTTCCCTAGGCCTAACAGTACGCGGAAAGCCTTGATATGATTACCTTCAAGGCACGCTTATCTCTTGGTTTCAATACAATATTTATACGAAGAAATAAAAAAAGTCAAGTTACCTTTGGTTTTTCGATTTTCCCAGTACGAATCCTCCCATCGTTCCCAACATAATCTGGCACATCTTTTCGATCTGTGAACTTAAACACTATTGAATTTTGTTCTTTCGTTTCCCTCAGCAAACTAGTCTTTGGCACTTCAACCTTTTTCACTTCCTCGACACTACTTTTCGCGGACACCGGCGACACAGCCACCTGTTCTAAACTTTTCGCTGTATTTATATTGTTCTTTTCTATCTCCTGTGGTGTTAATAAAGAAGGTTGTTGTGCAAGTAATGGGGATTTCGTCACTGGACTTAATAATTGACTCTCTGCGGCAGTCTTATCGATGACGGGCTTATTTATTAAGTGAGCGTTTCTTCCAGACTGAGGCACTACTACTGGTTTTGCGTTGGTGTTTATCTCCTTATTAATAACTGGTAAATGGGATCGAGAACCCGCCGAATTGGATAAATTGTATGTCATTGTGTTACCGGCTTTTTGAATTCTATTCCTGCTTTCAGGCGATACAGTCTTGCATTCTTCTTCTTCATTTGTAACAGGTGATGATGGTGCTTTCGGTTTGAAATTTCCAGGAATGTGCTGCTTTTTGTTTTCGGTATCCGAGTTCAGTTTAATTCGGAAATTGTTGCTGTTCGAATGATTGATTTCGGCTTTCAAAAAGTTGTCTGTTGCTAGAATTCTAAATGTAGGTGAAGACACGTTTTTAATTGGACTAGAATGTAAAATTAAATCGGGCGTTTCAGATAAAATTGTGCCATTCTTCGATTTATTATTGTTAGATGGTTCTTCTCTATTAGACGAACTGATTCTCGAAATATCTGGTATTGGACTGGGTACAGATCGTGGTATCGATGCTACATCAGGTGAAGGTGATTTATCTTCAGTGATCCATCCGTTCTCCGAATTACCAAGCGGGAGTTTTGAAGGTTTCGGCAATTTGTTATTGTCAGACGTATTAGTAGGTCTTCTATTACCCAAATCTTGTGCAATAACAACAGGCTTCTGTTTAAGGATGGGCGGTTTCTTGTTATTTCTTGTTTGACCGATAATATTTTTATATGTTGCCACTTTAGCAGCTACTTCTCCTGTCTGATGAGGCGGTTTGGTGCGTTGATCGGCCCTACCCTCGAAGATCATCTTTGTTTGCTTCACAACATCCACTGGAGGCTTTTCTTTCTCACTCATTATTGGAGCTATTCGTTTAGGTCTATTTATTTTATGAGTTACAGTACTACTAAATAGTCTGGTTTCTGTAGTTATTTCCAATGTTTTATTATCATACATTTTTCCTGAAAGTTTGTCATTTCCTTCCGTGATGATAAACATATCTTCGTGCAATGATTCGTGCTTGCGGCGAACATCATTTTCCACTGGTTCAGTGTTGTGCTCGTCGGTCCTCGAGATCGTCTCAACGGAACGGGCTCTTTTTAAGTCACCGACTCGTATTGCAGCATTGTAATATCTATTCGATACGCCTCTAGTTGTGTCATTTTCTTTACACCTAGACTGAAATAGACGGGAATTTGCAACGGGAGGTTTACCATTTGGCACATCATCATCTAATAGATGTTCTAAGGAGGTAGCTTTTCGCATGGGAAGTATAGAAGGGCGCGTTTTAACATTGTTCTCGCGGAGGGTTAAACTTAAATACCGGTTCTTCAATTTGTTTACTATGCCAGGTCCGTAATGCAGTTCTTCGGACGATTCGGAATCAACACTTTTATCACTTCCATTCTCCAATATATCGTTAACACTTTCAAAATTATTAAATTGTTTATGGTCAATTAGTACACGTTCTTTCACCATTGTTAAATAAGTACACGTTGAAGATTTATCATTATATTTCCACGTATCACCACCTTCTTTCGAGTTCACGACCGGGACTGCAGCAGACGAACACGTTAGACTAGGTTGTTGTCCCGCACGCCCGACTGCGACCGATGAGTTTCGTGGGGTCCCCGCCAACAGCTGTTGCTGCTCATCAGAAGACCACTTGTTCTTGTTTCTTATTCGCATTATTAACTCCCTTTTCCACTGGGGTATTTTAGCGTCTGCAGCTGGTTCCATTTTTCGGTTATAATTTATTAGAACGCGATGCTTCTGTTATTATTAGGTAGGGCAGCTTATGATAAGATAAAGTTTATGATTATAGATAATCGCAAAAAAAACAATTTATCGATTAAAATTTCACTGGCACAATTATGTATAAAACGATATTTAAAAATGTGTTAGCTAAGCCGGCAAGCATTATCGTTTTTTCTATAGTTTATTATATTAATAACTGGTAACATTTAGTAAAACTAACCTCTTTCGAGATAAACTTAACACGAGCGATCGGCGGTACGGAATGCACGCATTTCACTAATGACTAGTTAAATACTTTAATATCACATGTGTTACTACTTTCTATTGTATAACGCACTACTCTAAATATGTTATAAATGTAGGTAGTAAATATAAAATGACGTAATGAATGAATAAACGTAAACTACTATCACATGGCGGCCTCTAACAATTCCATGAATAAATCTTTTATTAAAAAACACCGCCCTTAAATTATTGACTTAATATCATAGTATAGGGGCTATCTAAAATCTACCTGTTTTTATGAAATTGTTTAACTTGCGCAACCCCGCTTTGTTGGGAAGGGGTAGTGCAATATCGGAACCTGTTTGAGTAGTGGTCAAGTAATCTAGTGACCGCTAGAGAGCGCTAGGTATAAGATAAAGAATTTTAAAAGTAAAATAGCGGGAGTTAATACTGCCATACTGCCTAGTGCCTAGTTAAATTAAATGTCGCTAGATACCAACACCAACTGGAGAATGTTGGAAAAATGATAGTAAAAATCAAATTTCGAATTATATTGTTTGATGTGGATAGAAGTGTTTAATGTGCTATGAAGAAATACTAAAAAAATCAAAAATTTCATAATGTAACAATAATCAGTAATTTAATTGAATTTTATATTAAATTAATTTCAATCACAAAACGAATGTTTATGAAGTCTACAAAACCAAATTAAGCATATACAGTTACGATAGTTAGTATTAGAAACAGAAACACGTGCTTAGTTTTAGTTCATTGTAATTAGTTTGAGAATGACAATTGAATTAATCTTGAATAAATTACATACAAAAATTAATTATGTTTACAAACTAAACTGATCTTTTCTGTAGGTTAACTGTTAAGAAGGGCATTATTTTGAAGCTTAAGATTTGAAACTGATAATTATTTGTATCGTTATCAAGTTATGATTGGAATTATTTTAATGTACACGCCCAACATCTTGAACCATCTCTTTTCTATTGTTGATTTATACCTAACTTTCAAGATTTTCTTAAAAACAAAAATTCATTGGTTCTTGTTTCACATAAATTACATACCCACACAGCACAAAATGTTTAATGTACGTCTAATAGATATCCATAATGTCCATATTATATCCAATCCATGAAGAATGTTGCCTGTATATCTAATGGACATACTTTGTGGATGTTGAAATGAAAAATAAATAATGATATGAGGATGTTCGTAAATCTATCTTGTTTAATTATCATCTCTAGTTGGTAAAAACATAGTTTGGAATAAATATAAACACTGATTCCTGATGACTACTTCCCATATCTAATGTACGAGGTCTGTTCAAAAAGTATCGCGAATTTTGTGTTTTTTTTAAAAAATTATTTATTTATTCATGAATATCTATTTTGTCCCCTTCAAAGTAATACCCATCAGATATTATACACTTGTGCCAACGTTTTTTCCAATCCTCGAAGCACTTCAAAAAATCATTTTTTGTGATCTTGTTGAGCTCCTCCTTCGATGCCGTCTTTATCTCCTCAATCGTAGCGTAGCGTCGTCCTTTCATGGGCCTCTTCAGTTTCGGGAACAAGAAAAAGTCACAGGGGGGCCAGGTCTGGGGAATACGGTGGCTGCGGCATCATTAGTGTGTTGTTTTTGGCCAAAAATTCGCGCACAAGCAACGATGTGTGAGCAGGGGCGTTATCATGGTGCAAAAGCCAATTTTTGTTCTTCCACAAATCCCGGAGTTTCTGGCGGATTGCTTCGCGCAAATTGCGCATAACTTGCAGGTAATATTCCTTATTGACCGTTCTACCATGTGGCAAGAACTCATGATGCACCACGCCCCTGCAATCGGAAAAAACTGTAAGCAAAACCAAAAGCAACCTCTTCGTCGTTCACATCTTCTCGGCCCTCTGAGAACATTTTGTACCACCGATAAACGTTGCTTCGGTCCAAGGTAGCTTCACCATATGCCATGGTCAACATTC
Organism: Ignelater luminosus; assembly: GCA_011009095.1. Taxonomy (NCBI): domain Eukaryota; kingdom Metazoa; phylum Arthropoda; class Insecta; order Coleoptera; family Elateridae; genus Ignelater; species Ignelater luminosus. The sequence continues at coordinate 119,581 of VTPC01000552.1, forward strand.
GGAATGCGTCCGCGCACTTAATTTTGTTTTTCACACAAAATTTGATACAGATTCTTTGATCCGTTTTTTGAAATAGGCAAAAATCGAAGACGAGCCAAAACACGTCCAAGCGAAACAGCTGTCAATAATTAACTAAACATTTAAAATGGCCGAACTTGTCGGCATAAGTGAGGAACATGAGTACCAATATAACGCCACAAAAAAATCGAAAATCGAATATACGTAACCTGCGGAAATTCAAAATTCGCGATACTTTTTGAACAGACCTGGTATATCTAGTAGATATCCATCAACATCCATAAAAAAATTCTTAGAAACCACTGCGAATTAAGAGCTCTGTTTAGACAAAATATGTATCAAATATAATATTACCAAAGAATATTTATAAGGTAAATATTCTTTGATATTACTCTTTAAGATTACCTTAACTTCTCCTTCACCTTATTAGATATCCGTGAGCTTAAAGACACATATTGAATTATTGAGGTTTGTTAATGTTTCATGTAAAAATTAAGAAATTGATTTAATGGCATGTTACTTGGGACTTCTCATTTATTTGCCAAGTATAATTTAATATCAAGTGAAATTATTAAACTAACATATAAAACTGATAAAACCTGAGTCGAGCAATATCTTTCCTTTTGAAACTCGCGGCCGTATACTGGCACATGCAAACCGCGCACACGTGACACCATCCCAGACAGCAATGGCGATTGTGTATTGACGGTATTGTATATGTCGTTTTTGTTGATGTTAATTAATACATTGTTTAATAATACGAAAGGTAAGTTTTTCTTATCATTTATATTTATAATTTTTGTGATATGTGATTGTGAAATTTTGAAGTCGGTTTTTAATTTGTTATACTTATACTGACGCCTAGAATAATAAAGAAAAATTGTGCGGTTATTGGTATTATCGCCGAAAACGTACGTACCTAACATTTATTGTATTTTACAGTAAGAAAACAAGTGCTGAGGAGAAAGCCAACGAGGAAGAAGTGAATAATGAATGAATAAACTTTGCACATGGAGTATCAAGCATTACATGCAATACATTATTGTATTCAATAAAACATTTTAGGTTGTATATAATTATTTTTCATGATTATATTAAATTTTGATATTTATTGTTTTTTTATGAGATTTCACTTTACATTATTTTTAACGCCTGAACCTAATAATCTTTTTCCATGCTTACATTCTTATATTAGATACTACTAGTAGGCCTATAGGGAATTGTATTAGTTGAGATAGTATTATTGGGTCACCTGTAGGAGATAGGAGATTGGATGTTATGGATATCCATCATGGATGTCTACTGTATATCCAGTGGTTGTCTCTGAACATGTGTAAGATATCTGATGGATATATCAAGAGCAATCTCTATCAAATAACCATTAGATATCTATGTGGATATCCATATTTATGAACATTAAGCGGACATCTGTATGTCCAATAGATATGTAATGGATATACATGTATATCTATTGGATGTTATGAATATCCATCATGGATGTCTAATGTATATGCAGTGGTTGTCTCTGCACTGTGTAAGATATCTAATGGATATATCTAAAACAATCTCTATCGGATAATCATTGGATGTCCATGTGGATATCCATATTTATGGACATTAGGCGGACATCTGATATGTAATGGATATACATGTATATCCATTAGATGTTATGGATATCCACCATGGATGTCTTATGTATGTCTAATGGTTATGTTTGTGCTGTGTGGGTATCTGATCACTTTATTGTTAAATAAATTATGAATGTCTTATCCAAATGTATCTTTGTATGGTACCAATTAAAAACATTTTTCGAGAGCTTTCCAATGATGTGTCGCAAGTGGGGAGTTGCCATTTAATCCAGTAAAATAGGGATTAAACCTCGGAATGAAAGATACAAAGCTGGAAATTTGCATAGACCTTTGTCTTGACGTTATAAAGACGAGCTGAAAAGTCTCATAAGATATCGTGTCCGCTAGTCGAGATATCAAAGATCAAAGGTCACGAAAATCGGTTTTATACGAATATCTCGCTTTCCATGCCCCTCATGTCATTGGAGGTTATTACAAAAGTTGTAGAGAGCATTAAATTCTTTACAAGTGTGGTTCTATGCATTTTTTTGTATGATTAACCGTTTTCGGGATAGAATGCGGAGAGTGGGAAGCGCGCATCCGTTTATAGGTTAATGCTATGTAAACTGCGGAGCCAGATGTTAATTATATAATGAAATATATTATTGTTTGAGGTAGAATGCAAGACGGGTTTTTTTGACATATTATCATCGATAGGCCTAATCCATGTTGTACTGATGTAATGCAATACACAACAGTGGCGTAAATATAATTTTAGGGCCCCTCTGCAAGGCCCGCAAACATAATTTCGTGGGCCCTTAGTATTTCATGAAGTATAATAATATTTTTAAAAAACTACTACATTGTATTTTTAAATATGCGGTAGTAGGTACTTATATAACAAAACAAATGAACTGGATAGTAGAAATTTGGCTTTTTCAGACTTTTCTAATTATGTGGCTATTTTTATTTCATATCTGTAAATAACTGTGGGGCCGCCAAATTCTTCGGGCCCCCCGCACTGCGGGCTTTTGCGTCCACTATTTACGCCACTGATACACAACCTCGTGAATAGTATCAGAAGCTACTCGGTTCACCTCTGAATACCATCGCCAGTAGACATGCGTTTCAAGATTTCCCATCTTTGCTATCGTTTTCTTTTTCTGGTCGCCCAAATTCAATTTCCGGATCCTTTTCGTCATCCTCGTTTTCCGTCACTTTGGATTCTAAAACCTAAAGGCTCTCAGGAACAAATTAATTTTCTGTATCAAAAGCATTTGATATTGATGAGGCGTTGAAGCATGCTACATTCTTACACCCACAACCTTTGTTGAAATTGCAGAAAATTCTGTTTAATAGTTCGTCCGATGCTGGTGGCAATAATGTTGTTGTCGGCTTCAGGATCTCGTTCTCTAGCTCCCATCCCCAATTTTCAAATTGTAAATTTTTCCCTAACCAGTCTGGATCTGGAAGTAGGCCCGATAGATATGCTGACGAGCCGCTGCACTTGTAGATGGAAGAGATGATTATTCCACCGGTCTCTTGAGTTTTGTTGATTTGATGAATTGTGTGTATCTAAAATTGTCAATACAGTGTTCTGATTTTGAAGCATTATACATTACTAAAAGAACACGTGTTCCATTTTCAAATAATGTATTTGCAGGACAGTTCTCTAGTTGGAATAATTAAGCTGACTGGTACAAATCGGGGTTTTCTCGAACATTTTTATAATTTGCAGTTTTCCTTTGTTAAACAGGGCAGATGTTGTGTCGCATCTACTGATGCATTTGCATTACTTATAATGTATTTAAAATATTTAATTTCAATAATAGTTTGTTAACTTTAATAATGACAATAATAATATTTTATTATATAACTAACCTCGTAAAGTGTACTATGTATTTGACGCCGCAGTTCACGTAGCGTTAACCTATAAATAGATGCGCGCTTCCCATTCTCCGGGCTTTATCTCGAAAACGACTAATGATACAGAAAAATGCAAAGAACCAAACTTGTAGAGAATTTTATGCTCTACAAGTTGTTTAAGAACCTCCAACGACATGCGAGCTATAGGAAGCGAGGTATTTGCATAAAACCGATTTTCGTGACCTTTGACCTTTGATATCTTGACTAGCGGACACGATATCTTATGGGACTTTTCAGCCCGTCTTTAGAATGCCGAGACAAAGGTCTATGCAAATTTTCAGCTTTGTATCTTTCATTCCGAGGTTTGGCCTTAATTTCGCATTATTTGACTGGACTGATTTAAGATTTAAAAGTTGGGATGGCGGAAAGCAGGGTGATGGAGGTGACACCATATTTGTGGGGTCACTTTGGTTCCCCCTGCATCTTACGGAAACGGTTTTGAGCATTTATTGATATCTCTTATTAAAAAGAAATACGGCTAATTGAAACTTTTCAAAATGTCACCTTATCTAGGATCCAAAATGACAAAACTAAAATTGTACATTCGTATAAAAAAATACACGCTCTGACCTATTTGCGTTGGATTGCGTAATTGTGTAATTATTCCCATTTCGGTTTTGTATTTCTTAAAAATGAGTGAATGTGATAGTGAAGAGTTTTCATGTACATCTCCAGAAGTTGTGAGCAAGACCAGCGTTGCTATTTCCAGTTTATTACCAGGAAAGTCTAAGCAGCGAAAGGGTATGGAGTACGAGATTTTCATGAAATGGAGCAAGTAAAATAAAGTGACAAATTTGTCAGAAAGCGTTTTCCTGACTTATTTCTTGGCAAAAGCAGAAACATTGAAGGCATTGAGCCTAGGGTCCAAATACTCTCTGCTAAAGGTAACATTAAATATCAAAGATGATGTAGATATTGGTAAATTTCACAAATTAACTGCATTTCTGAAGGGTATAAACCAAAAAAATCAAGGATTTTAGCTAGAGCACAAATTAACTAGTTTCTCTTGGTATTTGGCAATAAAGTTAAGATTTTAAGAAATAATTCAGTTCATACAAAAATACTTTCTTACTGTCATTTTATTGTCATACGCCCTAGGTTGCTCTAATTATTATTGACATTCAGTGCCTGTCGATCGGAAGAACTATGTAAAATGGTTATGGAAGATATTCGAAAGGAAGGATCTGTTCTAGTAATGACAACACCGAACTCTAAAACTGTTGGAAATAATAATAAGTTGGGAAATTTAAAATAAATTTAGTCTAAGAGATGTTGCGCAATATTTAAAAATTCCCTTGCAAAGCAATATCTGTTAGTTACCTGTAAAAGCCTTTGTGAGATTTCAAGGGAACACAAAGTCATTTTTCTAGGTAGATCCAGCATTGATGCACCACCATAAAGGACCACATTATACAATTTCTTAAAATGCGTGAGGCATCCAACGCTACATATATATATATACCCTTTGTCATGAATGGTAACAACAAAGTTATAAATAGTGATGGAATTATGCTTTTTGCAGTAGTTCTCTATATTTTGTACGGATTCCATCATTTTTTCATGAAGCAATATTAATCAATCAATTGTTTAATAATATTAAAATTATTTAATTAATGTCTTGGGTTTTATTAACAATAAGTGGAAATATTGTCGTTAGTGAAACCACTTCTTGGATGCAATTGAAGGGAAGTTAGTAAAAGAGAGGTGAATTAATTGTTGGTAATACTAGTTATCTTGTGATACGAACTATATTAAGAATCTTCTATAAGTAGTGAGATGTGGTGAATAAGATAAGCTTTATCCGTTAGATGTTATGTATATTTCTGGCGATAGTGGTTGGTTTTCTTTATCACCCGTTATAAAAACAAAGATTTCCTGTACATTTACTGTTCCTGGTAAAATAATTAGGGGATACCGATCCAATACAAATCTACAAAAGATAAGTACGTTGCTTTAAGAAATCCAAATACACCACATCTTCGCCTTTTTGTAAATTATAAAGCAGGAAAAAGCAGTGTTCAAGCAGTTGACATACATTCTTTTGCAAAAATGCCTAGTATAATAGCCAAGTACCTAAATATCAATGACTACATATCCTTCATAGGTCACTGCTTTCGCCGTCCATCAGCTTCACTATTAGCTGAGTCAGGCGCTGATATTTTTACTTTGCAACGACACAGAAGGTAGTGGTCTTCAAGCGTGATCGAAGGATACGTAGACCAGTTAAATGAAAATAAAGTAGCAGGAGACACAAATAAAGTAGTAATAGAAGGAACAAATTAAGTAATAGTATAGAAGGAACAAATAAAGTGGCAGAAGAAACGAAAAAAGGGTTCGTTGATCAGCCTATTAATCTATCGATTGTTTCTAATAATTTAATTGAATACTTTAACTTTATCTCAACAGAGTCTTTCAATTTTACTAATGTTAACAATTGTATATTCCATATAAATATTTATCATCATCATTATAAGAATTCTGCCTATGCAGGTCTTGTGCGTTCTTTCCACTTTACTCTATCCCGAGCTAATTTCTTCATTTCACTATCTCTGCCCACTCTTCACATCGTTCATCATTTTTGTTCTTCTTCCTCCCCTGCTAGCTCTTCCCTCTACACTCCCTTTCAACACATCTCTCATCAAACAATAATTTCTTAAAGCATGTCCTAACCAATTTCTTTTCCTTATGTTAGTTGTTTCCAATATTGATTTTTGCTCTCCAACTCTTCTCAGCACTTTCTCATTCCTAACTTTATCCTTCCATTTGATGTTTAGCATCCTCCTCCAGACCCACATCTCCAGTGCTTCTACTCATTTTGTATCCTTTTTTATGATAGTCCATGTCTCACACCCGTACAACATTACGCTTCATACAAAGCATTTTGCTGTTTTCTTCCTCAGCTTCAACTCTAGGTTACTTTCCGAGATCCTACTCATCTTTCTGTACGCCTGTCTCGGCATTCTAGTTTTTATCATTATCTTATCAAAACTTCTCCAATTGCTTGTAATCTACGTTCCTAGATACTCATACCTTGTTACCTGCTCTAACTTTTTTCCCTTCATGTAAACCTCCATGTTTTCATCTTCCCCTATTTGTATTATTTTGCTTTTCTTACGATTCATTCTTAATCCGTACTTTCCTTCCATCCTTTCAAGCTGTTTCAACATTTCTATCAACTCCTCTGTCCTTTCTGCAAACAAGATCTTGTCGTCAGCAAACTAGATCCATGCAGTTCTTCTTCCTCCAATTCTAATTCCAACATTTTTTCCCTAACATTCTGCCGCCATTTTTTCAACATAAATGTTGAAAAGAGTAAGAGAAAGACAGCAGCCTTGTCTTGTTCCTTTCCCAATTTCAAACTAATCCGTCATATTTTCTCTAATCCTCATGGCTACTTCCTGTCCCATATACAAATTTAGTCTTCTATCTCTCCAATCGACTTCTTTATCTTTCATTATTTTCATTAGCTTTTGCACGGTACGTAATTAAAAGGTTTTTTTAAATCTATGAAGCAGATGCTCAGATTTTTCTCTTTTCCACATATCTTTTTCCAGTTGTTCTTACCATCCCAATTACATCTCTTGTTCTCATTCTTTTTCTAAATCCAGATTATTCCTTCTCCATCTTCCTTACCAGTCTCCCGTTGAGTACTCTTAGCAATATCTTTGCTGTATGCACCACCAGACCTATCGTTCTGTGTTTCCCACACCTCTTTGCACCATTGTTCCTTGCCAGTGGTATCATCACAGTTCTCGTAAGCTCTCCTGGCTATTCCCCACTCTGGTATATATCATTACACAAGGCAGTTACCTCTCTCAAACCTTCTTTCTGTAAGCACTTCAACAGTTCCACTGGTATACCATCAACGTCCGCAGCCTTACCGTCTTTCATATCCCTCATTGCAGCAATTATTTTATCCTCCAAAATAGCTGAACTGATGTTAAATATTAGAGAGATAATAAAAATAATTAGTTGTTAAATTTCTTTAAAAAAGAATAAATGTTTTCTTGAACTTTGTACTTATTTTTTTCGAGTCAGGAAAGTACTTTACCTGACCAATCAGGTAAAATCTAGTTTTCATAGGAAAATGAGTAAAGAAAAGCTTACTTTAGAATATGGGGCTAGAAAAATAAAATTTAACTTTATCTACATCTATTTATTTATTTATTTTGATAAAATATATGTTTTATAGTAACAGCAGTAATAGCTAACGATAATCAAGAAATAACTAATACATAGGTGCAAAAAACCATCCGGACGCTCCAGCATAATCCCGTGGGAATCAAGGCCGACTAGCATCCCTCGCTTCTTTTTAGTTGTTGCAACGTACACTTTGGTTTAATCGAATGTAGTGAATGTGATTGAGTATTATCTACTATAAACTAATGGCTAAAGTTCGTTATAAGAAAAATTTGAGGAAGTTAAATGGGATTTTTCTTACTTTACGTGTACAGGTATATACTACATATTAAGCGATGCTAAATAATTCTTTTTTATTTATTTAAAATTGAACTTTGTTTCCCTCGGAATACTGTTGAGCAAATCTTAGTCAGTAAAAATTTAGTTGTTAATCGTGACGATTAATTTACTTGTAATCGACTAATCTACTAATAACAATGAACGATAAAATAGGAACAAAACACAGCAGCTAATAGCAGTAAAAATAGTTTGAAATCTGTTGACAAAATCCCAAAAGTGGTATATTCTTCTAACTTCTACAATAATTAATCAACATAACATCGAATTATATTTAAATTCGAAATAAGATCACAATTTTAGCTGAAAACTGACTCCGATGGTCTGATGTAGTTATTAGCGAACAGTCTTAATGACTTATGTCCTTTTGACTGCCAACCACTATTATTATTGCTACCTACTAGCCACTTCTCACTGTTAGTTTCTGTTCAGAAAGAATAGGATTAGTTTCGTAAGTACAACAAAAGAAATTTACAAAGTTGTTGATGACACTTTTATGGCCAATAACGCAAGTAAAAACCCAAGGCAGTATTTGCAAAAGGGGTTGCCTAAGACCTAAAAATATTTTATTATTTTCTATAATTTGATTTTGTTTTCCGTTCTACACATAAACTATATCGACATTCGCATTTGATGTAACTGATGCTCAAACAAGGCAAAATATGGGGACGGAGACCTTTTTCTTAATTTACAATTGATAGTGAAGTTATTCGCTTGCTAATTTACGATAATCAATGCTAATAAATCTGATTACAGAACTAATTTATAATTTTTCTCTTCGTCGCCATAAAACTATTGATGAATTAAATAACTACACATATTGATACTTACTTACTTATCCGCAGGGCCGGCTGAAGAGCCGCGTTTGCGGGTCAACTGCCCAGGGCCCGGTGCTTGCTGCCCCCCCCCGCCTTGAGGGAAAAATAATTAATTCTTTGTATCGATATGTTCAGAATAAATTAAATTCCTAATTTTTTCTAAATATTTAAAATAAACTAATTAGACTATGCCTGAAAAAGCAGTGTTTCTTCCTTTTCTTATCTTAAGGTCCCCGCAAAATTTTGCTGCCTTAGGCCCCGAAGACTTCCAGCAGGTCCTGCTTATCCGTATCTTCATCTATTGTATGTGTAGAGATGACTATATTTTTTCACTTGCTTCTGTTTGTTGCCTCTCGTTTCGCTTGGGTTCACGTTAGTTTTCGTTTCTTCGGTGCTTCTGCTACTTCTGCATTCCACTTTCTCCTTGGTCTGCCTTTCCTTTTCTTGCCTGCTACTACCATCTTCCATATCTCCTTTACCACTATCTTCTTATCTATTCGTACCATATGTCCGAACTATTTTAGTTATTGTCTTTTTTGCACTACACTTGTTATATTGAGCTCCTTTCGTATTATCTCACTTTTTATTTTGTCTGGTCTTGCCACTTCCGCGATCTTTCTTTCATCTCGCACACACTGAGTTGCTGTTTGAGTTTCTTTGTTAGGACCCAGGACTCACTTCTGTACATGAGTATAGGCGTTAACACTGATTCAAATATTCGTAATTTAGTTTCTGTTATTTCGTTTTTGTTGACAAATGGTTTATATGAAGTTCTGTATAGCGTCATGGCTTTTTGTATCCTGCCACCAACTCTTCCTCGAGTCTTCCATCTGGTCGTGTATATGTTCCTAGGTATTTTAGTCAATTAGTCTCCTTTATTTCTTCTCCTTTTACTACCCCTTCTTTCATGTTTGCGATTTCCATAATCTCTGTCTTCTATGTGTTTATTCTTAGTCCATATTTACTCATACTTATATTCCATTTCTCTGTTCTTTCCTGTAGGACTTTACTATTTGTTGCAAACAATAATAAGTCAACCGCGTATTATAGTTCATTTAGGAAAACTGGCCGGAGTTTTCTGTATCCTATTTGTGTTTTCTTTAGACCTTCGTTTACCTTTTTGAATATTTTGTCCGTTATTGTGATAAAGAGTAGTGGGGCCAGCACACCTGCTTGTCTCTCTCCTCGTCTTGTTATGAAGCTATCCGATGTTTTTTCATTTACTTGTACTACATTTTCGATTCTAGAATATATACTTTTAGTCACTTCAATTAGTTTCCTGTTCACACCTCTTGTAATTAACACTTTCCAGACTTCTTCTCTTTTTAAACTATCGAAGGCTTTCTCTAGATCTACTGCTCCTGTGTATATTTTGTTATTTGTTGATAGTATTTTTTCTTCAACTTGCCTAAGTACGAATATCCAATCCTGTGTTGATCTGTTTGTTCTAAATGCTGCCTGTGTGTCATTTAACGTTTTTTCTATTTTCTCTTTGAGTCTTTCTTCTATGATGCATTCGTATAGTTTATAAGCTACGCATAGCAGGGACATGCTTTTGAAATTCTTACACTTGTTCATACTTCCTTTTTTATGTATTGGCGTTATGATTGCTGCTCTCCACTCGTTGGGAATTTCTTGTGTTGTCCATGTCAGATTTATTATTCTATGTAATCGGTCTATCTCTTTGTCTCCTATGTATTTTACCATTTCTGGTTTTAGTTTGTCCATTCCTTGTGCTTTTCACTTTTAATCTTTTGCATTGCTCTTATTACTTCTGGTCTGTTAATTTCTTTTTCTTATTTTTTGTTTTCTCGTGTTATGTGGTCTTCTGTATTTTGGTCTTGTTCTGTCACTTGTTCATCAATCAATTCATCCTACGTCCCTAGCAATTCTTTATAGTATTCTCTCCATCTTTCTATTATGTTACCTTCTTCCGTGATAATTTTGCCTTTCTCATCTTTTACGTTTCTTATTGTGTTTTTCTTTTCTTTTCTCAGTCCTCTTAGTACATGATAGAGCACTTTAGCATTTCCGGAAGCATTGTTCTCCATTTTTGTTTCAAACTCCTTCCATGATCTTGCCTTTGCTTCCTTTACCGCTGTCTTGACTTTTTGTTTTTAGGATTTTTAGTATAACATATAGTCTTTCTGTTTTTTGTTATTTTCTAGATATCGTTGTCATAGCCGTTTTTTTCTTGATTTCTTGTTTTATTTCGCTGTTCTACCAATGTGCTAATTTCTTTTTGTTAGTTGCCTTATTCACCCCACATACTTCTTTTGCCACTCTTGTAATTATTGTTTTGAATGTTTCCCACATCTTTCCAGATTCATTTCTAAAATCTGCTCTTACTTTAAGTTACTTTTTTCTGATATTCTCTTTTGATAGAGTTTCCTCTTTTCTCTGTTTTCCAGTTTATATGTTCTAATGTTTTCATATTCTATTTTCTTTTCCTCTTTCTCTGATTTTTTCTTTTGCTTTTTTTTGTTTTTTCTTTTTACTTTTACGTCTTTGATTTTACTTCATGGTGTATTTCTCAACCAATAATAAGTCAATCATTGATCTTTCATTTCTACTTGCCATCTTTTTTGTATACTTATGTATGCTCTTATGTTGCTTACTACCATATCGTTCATTGTACAGAAGTCTATAATGTTTTGTCCGTTCTTATCTTTAACATTTTCTCCGAATCTTCCCACGCACCCTTATGCTTCATCTGGGTTGCTGCCAACCCTTCCATTTAAGTCTCCTACTATCATTAGTGTTTTTTTATGATCTTCTGTTTCTTCTCGTATATTGTTTCAAAATTCATCTACTTCTTTGTTTGTGGCTCCTTCATTAGGTCCATATGCGATCAAAATTGTGTATATTTCTTCATGTATTTTTATTTCTAGTTTCAGTATTTTTTCAGATATTGCTCTCCACTTTCTAATTCCGTTTGTACTTTGTTTATGATGCATCCCATACCATCTTTCGCTCATTCTTCTCTTTGGATTCCACTATATATTAGTAGATGTCCTCCCTATAGTTCCTCTTCACATTGTGCTTTCTTTTTGGTTTCTGTGATTGCGAGTATATCTAATTTTGTTTCTTCCATTACCTGATTTATTACAATCTCTTTCCCCGTTAGGCCTCTTATATTCCAATTGGCCATTTTCCATGTTTCATTCTCTTTTTTACTGATTTTTCTTTTCTCTTGAGTTTGTATCTTTATATCATCCATTTTCTTTTGTAAACCGTCATCTTTTTCTGTTCTTTTTTCTATTTTATTTAGTTTTTTGTTGGTAATTGTTTCGATTTTACCGGTTCTTCTTTTTTCTTTATCCCATTCTCATTTGTCTCCGTTTATTATTAGTTTTCTGTTTCCAGTTATGGTTTTATTTCCTTTTTTTTCTTTCCTTTAGTTCTTTCCTTTTTTCTCTTGTTCTCTTATTGGCATTTGTATTTGTTTTGCTTTCTCTGTGAGACCATTGTTTGTATATATCTTTGTCCTCCATTTTCCTTTTGTCTCGCATTTTTGTATCAATTTTTTTACTACTCTTGCAAAATCTTCTAGTTCATATTTTAGCTCATATTTTGATATCACTCTAAAAGTGGAAGATAAAGTTTTTTATCTGCTCGCAAAATTTGCAGAAATTTCAGTCTGTAACGTTCTCTCTGAAAATACTAAATACAATAACCCTTAAGTTCCACTTTATGTTGACAAATCTGTAAATACCGTTCAGGTTCAATAGGTGCATTTCCTTGCTGAAACTGAAAATAAATAAATATATATTCGTAGTTTAATGTTATTTATATGCATTTGGGTGTATTGTTAAGTTTCTAAAGTTTAAAGTACAAAACATATGGATTTAGGTTTATTTTCCTAAAGGGACCTTAACAAAAATTTATTTATTAATGTCTTTTGCTCTTTAGAAATTTCTAGTTAAAATTACTATTGCTTTCACGTCTGTCTGTAGCGGTTTTTTGAAATAAGCAAGAACGAAACGTGGAAGAGTGGAATTAGAGGAAGAAGACAATAATTTGACAGCATTTGAAGGTTTATAAATATTTTAAGTAATAAAATATAGACCAGCGGAAACAATGACATACCGGGTGGCTATAAGAAATGTAACGTAATAGTTAACAACTTCTGACAGGAAGCAGATATTGATCTCAAATTTTGATCTCTTTTAGTAATAATATAGTAGGAAATAAGTATTTAAGAAAAATTATCTATTGATAAAAACAATTGAACAGTTGAACAGTAAAGATTAACAACAAAAAACACTTTTGTTTTTTGTTGATCGTCCACTGGTCTTCTGGTTATTATCCAGCTTCACTTTCAACTAACATTTTATATCACGACTGACGCTAGAAACTTTTCACATTTTACCAGGATGTCTCATTTTTATACAGAAATCTGTCATTTCTTTTTTACCAAAATATATTTCTGATGCCTTTAAAAAGAAAAAAGTTTTCAACGCTAGATTTTGCAGTATTACAAAACGAGCTTTTAGAGTGATAAATTATCTTTAAATGCACACATTTAGGAAGGATATGAACCCATAAAATAACTTTCAAATTCTGATCACTGGAAAAATTGCCTGCTCTTAAAACAAAAAAAAACTTTTTTGTGGTTTTGCGATTCCAAGTAGTAACTGTAGTCATCGGGGTATACGCCATCAATATCGACAGAGGCTGCTTTTATCCAATTTTCTGGAAACGAAGAAAAACTGACAATTTATCTTAAGATTTTGGTTAACTTTAGCCTCATATATCCTTTCTTGCGGTGGAACTTGAACTGTTATTTAGGATTAACTTGGAAACTCGCTTTTTATCCTTAGTCGAAGTTCGGTAACCCTCTTGTCTTGTATTATAATTATTTATTAGTCTACAATATTTAATATTATTATTTAAAATATTTGTGTATTTACAATTAATAAAAGACAATAATTTTCCTTTAAGTTTTGCTTGTAAAACTTCTGAATGTTTTAACTTTGTAAAAGTATTCGAACATCCTATCATTCTTGTTTTAAAACCGCAGTGCCAACAGATTAAATCTAAAAACAGATTTATTTTGGAAGTAAGTTACGAGGTAATCTCTTTAAAATCTCTGTAAAACGTTGAAAAAAGTTTGATGTTAAGAATTAGGCTGTAAATTTGGTTGGCTTTTATGAATAAAAGCAGAAGAGAAACGAAGCTTACACATAATCTTATCTAATAAATGGAAGTGGAAAATAAACCTTTGTGTATATTAATATCCTTAATTGGGGAAATTTTTTTATTGAATTAAGAAAAAATAAACAATTATATAAACTCAACAATCGGTGTTAACCAATATTGAAGAAAGTAAAATGTATAATGGGTTGCATAATCTACATATTTTAATAAATTGGATATCGAGCTACTCATCAGATTAAAGCTTGCTTGATGAACACTGATAATGATGATATTTTCTCCCACTTTTTTCTGTCTATTTTAAACAATGCAAAGCAATAATTATGCAAATTATTATTAAGATAGGCATTAAAAAAACTAGTCACTAGAAAAAAGTCCTCTAAATTTTAAACAGTTTATTTTTTAAAAATAAATTTCCTATGATTTGTTTAATCCAAGCTGGCAAGATTTAAAGCTGTTTTATTCCGTGTCTAGAAACTTGAAAACTCAATAATGAAGATCTGTAAGAATCACAGATTCAAACTCGCAGAAGCATTTAATTTATGGCTCTCTATCCCTTTTAACATTTAAAAGTAAAATAACTCGTTCTTTACCCAAAGAGATTTATTTATTTTGTATTTTGTTGATTATTCTTAATTTTGTTCTTTGATGTAAAGCTTGCTCAGGTAGGCCATATGTTACATTTAGGACTCTTAACCTCACAGTTTCAATGTATTAAATTTCTTAAAAGTTTATTTATGAATTTAAACATTCATTTCATTTCACTGTTCAGGATTTCTTCATTAACGACTGACAACTCAAATCTCGGGGGATTTTAGGCAACAATTCTTGTACAGCTGTTACATGATCAGCATATAAATGTAAATTTTTCCGCACAACAGTATATGTTCGTACAGATAAATCAACTTTCTCTTTTTGAGATAGATGACGAATTTTAGTTCGTTGTCCAATACTTTACGAGCAATATTAACAACATCTTCGCTACGTTTTACAGGTTGACCTACTACCTGATTTGCCCAGAATGCTGCTAGTATCATGAAACAAATCAACAGATCTGTTTAACGTGTTTTTAAATTCTTCATAATCGACTGCTACTGCTGGGAATTTCTCTTGAAATTCTTCTCAACAGCTTTGTAAAGATTAATTCCAAACGCCATCTACTTTCTGACCGTTTCTAAAGTAACTTTCGATTAAAAATGTGTTTTGTTTAACGTTGTAAACCATCGTGAAGACGACACTAGTAAACCACACAAGAAGTACTAAACTTGATGTTCTAAAAAATCGATATACGTATTTGCGTATATCTTTAGGTTTTGTGAAAACGTGTCCATTAGCAAAGGATCGAGAATTAAGGGTCCGCTTAGTTTAGATGAATTAAACGCAAGTGAAATATTTGTCACTGCAAGAATTATGGTTTGTATCACGGCGTGGTCTTTTCAAAACCACTGTTTTGGGCAACTTTATTGGCACAAAAGACGAACTGTTGCGATTTCAGAACCATTAGCCTATAACGCCAAGAATGTGCAACCTCCCACGCCGGGTCACTTCCTGATAGGAGAATTGCTAAATGCTTTACCTCAACATGATCGCTTTTCTTGTTACCAGCACTTACAACAGATACTGCAGCATGTGCATAACTTCCAGGCTTGGCGTGTAGATATTCCTTCAACGGCAGAGAAATAAGTGGGATCCTGCTCAAAAAACACACTCATCCTCCTGATTGGCAGCTAGGACTGATGGTCGATGTGCATCTGGGTGCTGATGGGGTTGTGCGTATGTTAAGTGTGACAGTGGCAGTGTGAAGCGTGCGGTAACAATAGCTTGCGTGCTCCTAGTTAATCTAGACAAATAAATAAACTGCGAAATAAACAATACTTTGATTTATTGCAATTGTTTATTATTACTTTTTT
>VTPC01000552.1:135853-187425 GCA_011009095.1 Ignelater luminosus
AAAAAAATAAAGAGCAAGTGAACAAGTTTATTCAACGCTTTAAATAACTAAAAAAACGTTTAACCATTTCTGCACCTAACAATAGTTTCACTAAAACTGAAAATGCTGATTTGGCTGATCCACTATTACATATAATCTTTCATTGCTTACGTACAAAAATAATATACTACCTTTTATTAAAAATGCAACATCAAGAACTAGGGCACCTACGGTGTTCAAACTTTATTAACATAATGACCTATGATGCGGCTCGAAAAATTCCGGCAGCTTCTTGATCAACCCGAAAAAACCGAGCGGGCCAACACGCCCGAATGGCCCGACAAGCCCAAGCGGCCCGACGTAAGCCTGACAGATTTTCAAACTGAGGCCGACCCGATCTGGCCACGCAAAAGGCAGACGAAGGAACCCACGTCGCAGTACAAAAATCTTCCTCTTCGATTCAGTATGAAAATAATGCTGTTCGCGCCAGTACGAAAATTACTCCTATTCGAGCCAGTACAAAAAAGATCTCGGTCCGGCGCAGTACGAAAATTCTTTGCTGTGGTTCAGTATGAAAATAACGCCTGTTAGAATTTCGTACGATAATTCTCCGATGTGGTTTACTACGAAAATAGCCCGTCCTAGTCAGGAAAGTCTCGAAAACGATCTAGGTCCAGTACAGTACAAAATCGTCCGCTTCGTATAACTATAAAATTAACAGCCCGAAAGCCCGATCGACCTTATAAGCTTGAGAAGTCAGACAAGCCTAAAATACTCGAACGGCCTGACAGAAGCAAATGATCCGACAGGTCCGAAGGGCTCAAAAGACCCGAGCGCTCCGACAGCTTTGACAGGCCCGAGCGACCTTAGATTTTTAAAGTAAGTCTCGATCCGGACCGCATAAAGCCCTACTAAAAACCCTGCCGGCACAGGTTCCTAGAGTACATTAGTTAATCTTAGTCCTAACATGTCGCAGACATATTCAGTTGGCAAAAAGTCAAGAGGCTTAGTAGGTCATGGAAGTATAGGTGCCTGGGATCTTCGTAGTAGCTTCTAGTAACACGAGCAATGTGAAGGTGTGCATTATCTTATAAAAAGACACACTTTCCAGATCTTCAGAATACAGTACAGCAAGTAGATATCGTAGACATATCGTACAATTCTCTTAGTACCTACAATAAAGAGTAGAAGCGACCTACAGCAGCAATCAATAATACCGTAATTCCAAAAGCCTAAGCACTAGCCCTGGGAACAGAAAAAGCAACAATTTGCCTTTCATCGCACTGTCTTTTGATCCTCGCGCGTCACGAAATTTTATTCACGGTTTTAATTTAATTTCTCGTTTGAGGTAGTGTTCAAACTTTAACAACGATGTTCAGCTGTAAAGAGTCACATCAGGTGTAGTGAATAAGAATAAATTCTAACTCAACAAATTCTTTGATAAATGGAATCCATGGAAAAAAGTTTACGACCTACCGTTTTATGCCAATCATTTGCTACTTGTTGAGTAGTCTTAAATCGACCTTTACAGCCAAAAGTAGAAGGTATGTACCTGTCTACCTACCTACTGAGGTTCAGTACAAGTTCTCCTACTCTCTTCAGTCCGGACTCCTCCAGCTCCTCATCGACTTTGCATATGTTTGCAACGAGATCATAAAACATCAAATTCGACTTTAAGAAGACGCCCCGTTCTGGCGATGGCCAACTCAATACTCCTAGGAGAAGAAAAGAACCATCAACGAACAAGTGAACAGATGGTGACAGACGGTGTCATCGAGCAGTCTACCTCCAAATACGTCTTTCTCATTAGCGTCGTCATGTGATTTGATGCGGATTTTCGTCGTCCGAATAAACAAACCTTCGACAAAACTATGCTCCTCCCTGTTATCCAAGAAACGTTTCCTTGATCTTTAATCGATTTCAATTCAAGATACCGAAAGGTGCCTGTGAAAAAACCAATCACAAGTATATCACCTTTTCGTCTTCTGATGGTACAGTTTATCAATTCGAGATCATACGCCTGAAAGAAGCATCAGCCACATTTCAGTGAATGATGACCCAGGCCATCCTCGACCATCAAGAGCACTTACAGTATCTGTATCTAATGTTCGAAAGACTTCAAATGCATGGTCTGCAATGCAACCTGAAGAAAACAGAGAAGAGGTCCTGGGCATCGTCATCGTCGGTTTCCGAATGGCTACGAACCATTGTGAATCAGTTCCGAGAAACAGCCACCTAGTCTATAGTGTTATTACTAATTGTAAGTTTTATAAGGCATCTAACATTATTGCTAAGCAAAGCTGTAATATACGGTGTGTTCCTCTTGAGATCAAGTAGATAATAATCAAAAGCATTCGTTAGCAAATTTATAAGTTTTCTTGTGATCCGTGTAGATGGTTTATGACGGGGCCTTTACCTCTGGACTGACTTATTCCTCAACTTTTCTTTTTGAGAGTAAGTCGATCACTAACTTTATCGCCTAACCTGCCGTGTTCGACTCTCCGAGCTGGTCGAGCAGCACCTTAATTTTATGGTCACGGTAAGTATTCACATCAGAGTCATAAAATCTTGTTTTTATCGTAACAGCCTTTTACGACAAAAGGTGGAACCCGTATCTAGAGGTAACTGTTTTCATTTTTTACACTCAACAGCGTCGATCTACTCAATACTAGATCTAAGACTTCCGAGAGTTAAAAATTCCAAGAACAAATAAAACTAGTTCCTGATCATTGAATCAACGCAGAAATTAGGATTTCTCATGTATAGAATTTGCAGTCAGTGACGATTTGTTCATTGGCAAACAGTGACTCATCCAGCACAAAAAGAAAGAGCGATCTAAAGGCAAATATAGAAAAAGTCTTTCTTAGCTGCTAACGTCTTCAAATATTGTTGTCTTCTGTTTAAAACTTTTTGTTCATGCAATTTAACGTAAATCGGTTCTTTTTATGCCCGTCTACTATCTTTTAAAAAGAAAAAAAGAAGTTAAAAATCATCCTGTGTATCCTTACTTCATTTGATCTATAAACTAACTAAAAACTGATAAGAGAGTTAAACTTATAGTTAGTTTTCATTTCAAGCGGTCCATGTCGATATATCCTATACTGTGGGTAAGACTAAATAAGATTTTTACTTAGAAATATATTCTTTGGGTTATTATTTAGAATTCCAGCACCGAATGCGAAAACCCTTGGAATTCTAACATGTAGGGTCCCTCCCGAATCTTTCGTTAAGTGCAGTGTCCCTTATTCCTTGGAATCAGTATGATGATTGCCTTTGGACTTTATACTTTCATAAGTGTAAAATAGAAAACAACGAGCCAGGACTCGAAATGTATAATCAATCTTATCCAGGTTTTTTCAACCTTTGCCCCTTCTTAAAAAAATTTCTGTGGGCTCCTACAGAAAGAATTCTTCAATTTTAACTTACGGAATATTATATAAACCATCTGCATCACTATTGTTTTATTTCTGTTTTATTTGTTGTTTAATATACAACGAAATGTCTACTGTATTATAACTATAGGAATATTAAACTCATTTAGTCTCTGCTGAAAGAAAAACAGACGCTATTTATTTATTATACAACCGTACGTAAGTCTTTTATTACAGCACTGCCATTATCGAGTTATGAGACTAAGAAATAAAATTTATTATCATTGTTTGCAGTCTACTTGCAAATATATAATTAATTTCTAAATTAAAGTACTTTATCAAGCAAAAAAAAAGAATTAAAGTTGTCTCTTGCTTCTGTACTTTTTCTAAAACAGTATTTAATTAAAAAAATTAGCATTTCTTTCTGAATCCTCCTTTTCTCATTCATGATTTCATTTAAGATTCGTTTACCCCATTACATAGCTTAGGGCGTGGTGACGTCACCGGGATGTTTGCAGGCGCCAGAGATAAACGATTATATCGCTTTCTTGGCGTCTGTACCAACAAAATGCAATGCAGTAATACTTTTTCAAATAGTGAGAAAGTACGTGGTACTATATTATTATCTGCAATAAAACTGATGCATCATCTGTGAAAATCTTTTATTACTATTTACAACATTGTAAACTTTTAAATGCAATAATTTCAAGTATTACCTACTAATGTTAACAGTTTATTACATTCGAAGTAATTTTATTCATTATTTTAATCTAAACATACTAAATTCCCTTTTGTATTGAATTGATTCCCAAAGCAAAAATAGGAAAAAATGTAGATTTATTCAATTTCCTTCATTCTATCGCCGTCGAACTGCTAACGATATTCGTTATTTTTCAGTATCAAGCTGAAGTTTGTGATTCTGTGCTTTTCTACTTGGTAATTGACTTCTAGGATATTCTTCTAATGTAAATACTAGCGACGAAAATAGAATTTGGCGTCTGTTACATTAGCAGTTTCTAATACAGGAACGAATTGTACGCAGTACTTTTGAAATGGAAATTAAAGAAGATGAATAATTTATTCTTTAACTTATTAACGCGACTTTATCGACTAATAGGAAGTGAAATGAAAGCTAGTTCAATAGAAATGGAGCTTATGCAAGCAAAAAGGTAAGTATCGGCAAAAAGAATATGTTTTAGTAAATTCATTAATTATTTAACTTATTTTTAAAACCGGACATGTACTTAACGCGGTCGTTAATAAAGAGTCTGTTGACGTTCAGATTAAAAGTCGATTTAATCAATGTAAACTGCGCTATCAATTAATATCATAAATAAATAAACAAAAAACCCTTTTAATGTTCATAATATTTGCAATTACGTTAATTCCAGAATTATCAACCGTAGCTTGCAGAACTGCACAATGTAAATTGTAGTAATAAATAAATATTGTTAATTATTTTAAAATATTGTCTATGTATATTCTGTCGAAAAAACGGATGATACAGTTCCCTATGATCCAAGTAAACATAATTACCGCGAGCTCATAAATATTTATCTATATAACTTCAAATTAATTATCATGAAATGAAAAAATCAAAACAGTAGTTGAAATAAATGATCTAATTACCTACTTTCAAAATACCTACTGTAAGCGTAATACAAGTAAGTAAAAAAATTAAAAGTTAAATTTACAAATAATATTTTGGCAATTTAATTAAATATCTAATATTTGCTACTAGCTAAATCAAATAATTATTACTAATCAATCATCTATTACTCAAATAGTTAATTAAGTTAATTCCTAATTATAGAATTAGAATATTTACAATTACTAAATGCTATTTTAAAATGTAATGTAACATCTGATGACTGGGTGCAATTTGAACAAATGGCAATATAAGAATGAAGAAAATCCTCGACCTCGAGGTAGTTTTTTTCAAGAAAGTCACATCTATCAAACGTGACCTCTTTTTTGAAAAAAAAAACGGAAAAAGAAAAAAATTGATAAGGCCCAAAGAAAAATTGCATATTTTAAAATAAACGTGGAAGAAAATTAACTCCACCTAACGATAACAAACCGAAACGGAAAACGCCTGAAATGTATGCGACCAATAGTGACAGCACGCATCAAGGGTAGATCAAAATCACTACTGAAGATTTTAAAATTAATTACTAATAATTGCAAAAATTGTTATTAATAAATCGTTACAACAAATCCAAACACAAGTATAATTTGCAGTGTTTATTTTACAAATACTGAATTTGAAACAGACTTGAGATCTCAATTATCTATCTATCTATCTAATTTCAAAGCCTGTCTACCTTTCGGTGTAAGGCGGGTTGTCTGTTACTTCGTCTTCTTTTTCCACAATTTTCTCTCTTGCGTTAGTTATTTCGCTTCGTTTCATTTAATTGGTCTCTTTTCACATGCTTGCTTTACTTCTTCTGTCCATGTTTTCTGCTTTTTCTTGGTTGTTCTTGCTTCATACACTTTTTTTGAAGTACTTTCTTCTTCCATTCTGTGGACATGTCCATACCATCTTAGTTGATTTGTTCTATAGTGTATTCTATCAGTTTAAATATTTAGTGATTGTCTTATATCATCGTTTCTTATTTTGTCCATAATTTTTTTTCTTTTGATCTTTCTTAGGTTTCTTATTTCTGTGCTGTTTATCTGGTTGCGTTGCCTTTTTGTGGTTGTGCATGTTTCAGAATCATATGTACATACATGCTACATTTTCTTTATACCTGTACCTTAGTGTCTTTTGGGATTTTTTTTTGTTAAGATTATGCTGTTTATACTATTAAATAGTTTTCCTGTAGCTCTTGTTCTTTCTTTTATCTTTTCATCTAGCTTTCCGTCTTGTATATTTACTGAGCCTAAATAATTAAACTTTTCTGTTTGTTGTAGGGGTTTTTCCGTCTATCTGAATAGCATGTTTTTCTCCATTTTACTTATTATCATTGTTTTTGTCTTATTAATGTTAATATTTATATTTATATTTTCTAGGTGTCTCTTGAGTATTTGTAAACATTCTATTGCAATGATGGCCATATCGTCTGCGAAAC
Organism: Ignelater luminosus; assembly: GCA_011009095.1. NCBI lineage: Eukaryota > Metazoa > Arthropoda > Insecta > Coleoptera > Elateridae > Ignelater > Ignelater luminosus. The sequence goes on from VTPC01000552.1 coordinate 142,275, forward strand.
GTAATTCTAATATTTGTACCCTATCCATTTTCCTATATCATATTGTGTGTTGTTTAGCTTCCTTTCTTGTTTTTTATGGCTTTATTTAATATTATTGTAAATAATAATGAACTCAGTATACACCCTTGTCTTACTCCTTTTGTTATCTCAAACATATTTGATTCCTCGTTCGTCATTGTTACATAATTCTTTGTTCTTCTGTACAGGCTCTGAACGCTTCTCACTAAGTTCTCTGGTATTTCTCTGTCTCGTAGGATTCTCCATAGGTACATCTTCTCTGTTAACTCTATCGAAGGCCTTTTCTTAATCGATAAAACACACTCGTGTTTTACTTGCACTTTTTATGGTTTTCTTGCTTATTTGTCCCAGGATAAAAACTACGTCCTGCACATCTCTGTTTTTTCTAAACCCATATTGGTTATCTTCTATTGTTCTCTCTAGTCGTGCTCTGAGTCTTTTTTTATGCTCGCAAATACCTTAAAATTGTTGGTTTAAATGTTCTTCATATTTCTTCTATTTTTTGGTTTTGCTCTTCATATTTTGGTATATGCTTTAAACTCTCTTAGTATTGTTCTCTTGTTTGTGTCTCTGTTAGCTTATAGCATTTCATTGTCATTGTAATTAGATAGAGGTCGCTTCCTATCTTTGCTCCTCTTCTTGCTGTAATGTTAGTAACTTTGTGCCATAAATGCTTACTCACAAGAAAGTACAGTGTGATTACAATTGATCGGGGATGGTTTGAATTTCTATCCGAAGTTCCTCACGTGACAGCTTGGCTATAGTGTTCGGGGTCATCCGGGAGTAAATTGTTAAATTACATATTTTGTTGTCATTTGCCAACATGAAAATAATTTAAACATGACGCCAAATTTAAACCATCCTCAATTATTTGCAATCTCACTGTAGTCAATTATGGACTTTTCGTTTTTACATCTTACTTCCCTGGTTGTTTTGTAAATATTTTTATGCATAAAATGCGTATTTTCAACTTTGAATTCATTTTCAAGACAGAATTCGATTAATCGTTCCCCATTTGAGTTCGCAGATCCATAATCGATTTTCAGATGAACAGAAGGCAAGATTCCGAAGTAGGATAGGGAGACTTGCAGTCTAAGAACTGTCGGATGATGGGAGTAAGGATGGATTGGCCGTGTTGACGTTGGGTAGGGAAAGGATTAGCGTGAAGTTGAAGAAAAAGGAAATGAAGTTCTGCATACGGGATTTGGTGGTTGGGGGTTAACGGGTTTGGCAGGGCGTTGAGGGCATTTGGTAGAGAAAACCTCATCAGTTGTTACATCTGTGTGCGGTATTAGGTTTGCAGGTTGAAGGGTAGGTGGGGTGAGCAGTGCTGTAGACGTGGAGGTGGGGTAATCAAATCTCAGGTAGTGACCGCACTGTGCTTGTTGAGGGTGGTGTGCGTAGGATGGGTTTTGCCTTGTAGACATGATCATGCATCCGTCGCTTTGGTGATATCCAGCTCGATACCCAAAAGGATGCAAGAAAATGTAAGAGTTTTGGAAGGGCGAGAAGAAGGCTGCGACTTGAGCGTCGCGGTGGTTACTGTTGCTATGCACTCTAGCGCACGGATTCTATAGTCAACTTGGTTGAGGTGGGATAAAATGTAGTCGGTCATTGAACACTCAGCTAACTTATGAAGAAATTAAAGTAGATACTGCAAGGAAGAAGAACGGCTTGTCTGTCTAATAAGCAAGCTCTGACACGATCGTAATTAATGAGGGGATTATAAGTCTATTATTTACTCGGTACGTACTATTTATATTACTTTTATAATATCTGCTTTGATTTTTTCTTCAAATTAGTCAAGCATTCGATGACCGACATTTTACGGTCGCCTGTTGAACTATGAGAAATCAGTGAAATTATTATTAGTTGAGATTGGAATTGTAAATATGGATTTAAGTTTGGTGCCATGATTGTATACCAAGACGATAGTTTCAAGGTCATACAAATTTAAACGCAGTCAACGAAAAAAGTTATAGCAGTGTTTCCTTTTTATTAATAATTTTTCTTCTGTCTGTCTGCAACATTTAAAGGCAAATGGATATTCCTATTAGAAGCTGTGAATTTTTATAAAAGATCTAAATTAACTACTTAATATTTCTTTATAATAAACCTTTTAATCTTCCTATTTACTGATTCTAATTCAAGTTTAGGTTTGAATTGAGATTGCTTAATTTGTCTTGTAAATTGCTTCCCCCCTTCTTTGTTATCTGCAACTAATTTAATTTTTAAGCAGAACTTTTAGGAATAATAATAACTGTGGTTCCATCCATGTATACCTTGGGACATATTGAGACTACCCTTGTGGTTGCAAAGAGCACACGAAATTAATTTTAGTTAGTTCTAGTCGGAGTAATTGTTTTACTTTTAGAAGCTATTAGTGTTTAGGTAATTGAAAGCCCCGAAATAAATTAGTCGTAAAATTAGCATTTTCTTCTTTCCTGAAAAAGAAAACGTGTTTATTACAACAGGGAAACGAAACAATCAATTACACACATTTCACAAGTGATTAATTTTCTTTATGGATTTTGTGGCAGTAAAATTTAATCTTTTTAGCTTCGGCTTCTGGAGGAATAAACAAAGAGGATTATATGTTATAATATTATAAACGGTTAATGAACAGACCTGCCCACCATTCGCGATTATACCTAGTGGTTTGTTTTGGCTCTTTTGTGCAAAACTGTCAAGAGCAACTTTATATGAGTTGATTAATTGAACGACTAATTTTACCTACTCTGCGTAATTAATTTAACGAAATTCCTTATTTAACGGAAGATGCCACATTGTTTTATTTAAGTAGAAATACTTCTGCTTTAACGATATGTTACTATTATTTCACATTTGTGGAAAGATTTTAGAAATACGTCAAGAATCAGTTTCTAAATTTTTGATGTATTAGTTTACTTCAAGATAAATTATTTATATCAATGTTATCACTATTTGTATTGTTCTGAGTATTCTGAGATTGAGCATTATCAGATTGTCCTTTAAATGCTTCGTAACAGATCCCAATGGCAACTACACAAACCAGTAACAAGAATATCGTAATAAGTATCCAGTGTATGGTAAGATAAGAAAAGCCCGTAAGGTATGCTGTTTTGCTACAATGCAAACCATTTTCTTTATTGAAGTTAGGCTTGTAGATGGGGTATATTACTATACATCCTAAATCAGAAACAAAAGCATATTATTATGCACAACACTGTATATTTACAAATATGTACCTCTTATAAGATATCCGAATGTCATACAATTCAGTAGATATGACGAGTAGTACAACATAAGCGAATCGAGCTTCTTGTTTATAACTGGTAGCAATTTCGCAACTGTACTTACAATACCTACGGAAGAAAGAAGTCATTTAGTAGTTCATGTTATAAAACTTGGATTGTAAAACCTTGCATGAGCAGATAACTGGTAACATCCTCATCAAATGGACATTCTTTGAAGTCTATAGAACTAACAAGCAATATAGTTATATCCATTACTAGAAATACTGACAATATTATGTAAGGGATAGCTAAAACAGTTAAAATGCACTAAAATTACTTTTTTACTTGAAATAATAAAATAATAATAAAAAACTTACGCGACTTTGCAATTTTCTCCTTTAAGGCATGGTAAGCTTCTTTGACTTCGGGATCATCCATGTTATTTAAGTTATATGTAACATTCACAAATAACTGGTAAACAACTGGTTCTAAATTAAAATTACATTGTGGAATATTAATTCCTTGAATTAATATTACACTGAATGAGAAACTACCTAATTGAAACAAACATGCCTTAAAACATTATCTGCTACCTGATAAGTGATAAATATCGATAACAACTAGAGATGTGTGTTCTGTAGTGCACATTTCTGCGAGGTAAATATTAATAAACTGTAAACTTCGTAGTCCTCGAAATAACGTAAATAAAAGGCTCATATTTTGAATTATTCTTTTGCAATTAATGTCAAGTATCTACTAATTAAATTATTATTTGCAAAATAAAAGTTATGATGTCTTCCAAGTTATAGCATCCCGCATCTTTAGGTAACAATTCAGTTGAGGTGTGGTATTATCCCTATTAAAATTTTGCTAATGATACTTATAAAATATTGCGATAGACTAATTCTTTATCAAAATAAATAAATATTTTTTTAATATAACATGTATAACAATCATAAATCAATTTGAAAAAAATAACTTACCATAAAAAGTCGACTCTCGTTTTCGATTTAATCAATTTTTAATAATAATATGAATAATAATAACAAAGTTCAATTTTCAAATTAATCATTTTTACTTCAGAATGAAACAGGGTTTTTTTTCTAAAGGAAGTTCTCATATTTCCAATTTTCTACAAATTAAACAGAACTTTTCTTTAATCGTTTTAATTCCAATACAAGAAATAAGAAATTTATTTATTTCAAAACACCTACAGTGGGCATATTACATTGCATAAGTGAAAGAATGTGCTAAACAATTAACGTTACATCTGAGCCAACGCAAGAAAAAGTGTATCAGCTTACCTCATAATATTTGTATATAAAAATAAAACTTATAAATACTTACTATTATACTCTAGTATAGTTACGAGGGTGATCTGAAAAGTTTCCGACCTAACAAAGATACAAGACATTTTTTCTGAAAATTTTTTTTTATTTTTCAACATAGTCTCCTTGTAACTCTACACACTTCTCCCAGCGATGCTCCCATCTCTGTAACCCGTCCAAATAGTACTCGGCATTTTTCTCTGCAAAATAATTGTTCACGAAGGTGATTGCCTCTTCATTTGACGAAAATCTTTGTCCTCCGAGCGCAATTTTTAGATGAAGGAACAAAAAGAAGTCGCTTGGGGCTAGATCTGGTGAGTAAGGCGGATGGTCAAGCAGTTCAAACCGTAATTCGTGGATTTTCGCCATGGCAACCGCTGAGGTGTGAGACGGTGCGTTGTCTTGGTGAAACAGGATTTTCTTTTTCTGCAAATGTGGCCGTTTTTTCGCAAGTTCTGCCTTCAGCTTGTCAAGTAATGATGCATAGTATGCTCCTGTAATTTTCCTTTTTGAAGATAATCGATTAAAATAACTCCATGACTATCCCAAAAAACAGTCGCCATCACTTTCCCAGCCGAAAAAACAGTTTTTGCTTTTTTTTGGAGCCGGTTCCCCCTTTGCAGTCCACTGTTTGGACTGTATTTTTGTTTCGGGCGTATAATGGTGTATCCAAGTTTCATCTACAGTAATTAATCGGCGCCAAAACTCGGATTTATCTCGCCTAAACTGCGCCAAAAGAGCTTTGGAAATATTCATTCGAACACGTTTTTGGTCTAACGTGAGCAAACGCGGCACCCAACGCGCGGACAGCTTTCTCATGCCTAAATGTTGATTTAATATGTGACAAACACGTTCTTTTGACATGTTCATAACCTCTGCTATCTCTCTCACTTTAATTCGGCGGTCGTCTAGCACCATTTGGTGAACTTTGGCGATGTTTTCGTCGGTAGTTGCAGTTTTTGGACGTCCCGAACGTTCATCGTCTCCCAAGCTCTTACGGCCACGTTTAAATTCAGCAGCCCAAAATTTCACTGTGGTAAATGATGGTGCAGAGTCCCCATACACAGAATCCAACTCATCTTTTATTTGCGAAGGCGTATTGCCTTTCAAAAACAAATATTTAATGACAGCTCGATACTCGATTTTGTCCATTTTCACAAAAAAACTCACATCGACTCACTCAAACAAAAAAACTGCGCGTCCAAAATGGCTGAAACTTTGGTGAGTAACTGTCAACAGATGAACAACGAAATTCAGTAGCTTTTATTTACGAGTGCTGCCATCTTCACGTTGAGGTCGGAAACTTTTCAGACCACCCTCGTAAGATAAAATGCTAACGCAATTTTCTTCTCACATCAGTTTGTCGCATCATTAGACATCAGCCTTCTCATCGGGACATTCTTCTGCCAGGCCTACATTCACAACATAACCTAACATGGAAGAAGAATATGAAAAATATGACATCAAAGTCAAGTATTGAACAAAACCCTCTTTCAAGTAACAACAATCGTGCAATGTTTAAGGACGATTACAAACATATTAGTAATTGCAACCAATTAGGTACTAAAATGCAATAATAGATCATTTGTAAAGTTACTAATTATATTGCAGAAACCATTTAATAATAAAGTACATTTTTATCTATATTTTGAACGTTAATTGGTCATACCCTATTGTGCCACAGCGACCCTCTAGACGAAATAAGGTGCGAATGATGCATTGAACCCCTAGTTACATAAACAAATAGACCTTAGCTGTGGTAACCAGTGGCTTTGGTTAAAGGAACCATTAAACTAATGACCTTTCATTTTCTTCAAAATTCATTTACTGTTTGCAATGTAGTTAATGAATCATAATGAGGGTAATTAAGCAATCGACTTCTATTTTTCTCTTATAAAAGGGTTGTTTATATTTCTCTGCTTATAAGTCATCAGTTCTTTGAGATGGTGATACTATATTTTTTGAAATCATGGCAAGTTTTAGTATAACTTATCGAGAATTAGTTGACATGATTCTATCGAGTAATCGGAAAGTGCATAAATATCTCGAAAATATAAAATGTCGCTATCCAGAAATAACAGTGACAGTGATGGAAGAAATATACCATGAACTACGTGAACATTTTTTACCAAACTTTGGACGAACGTTGCCAAGCTGCATCGTGGAACAAGAAAACTTTCTTGTCGAAGAATGCAGAATGGCATGCTGGAATATTTAAAATTACTTCAAATTCCACAGAAACTGTTCCGGAAAATGAACCAACAACTTCAATACGTCTCTGTTGTGGACGACCAGAAAAGACATTTGAAGAATGCTGTGATCGAACAAAACGACAAAAAGTTAAAAGTTTGAGTTACAACGTTTCTGTGGAAATTATTTCTGCAACCGCTAATAAGATTGGAGATAAATCACCACGTGGTTCTCAGTTTAGTGAAAAAAAGGCTTTGGCTTTAATTCTGGATACTTCTCTATCAAAGTTTCAGTATGAAGTTATTAGAAAACCAACCAAAGCAGTGGGTTGTAATATCTTCCCACCTTACTATAAAGTGTTGCACTCAAAAAAGAAAGGTAACCTACAGATGTAGAGGTAACGAAAGGTTACGCCTGTGTGGGTTTGCAAGAATTACTGGATCACACTACAGAAAAGATTTTAAAAACTAAGGCCAAGAAATAACTTTAGTGGCAAAATGGGGCTGTGATGGGTCATCTGGTCACAGCGAATACAAACAAACTTTTGAAGAAGAAAATGTTTCGAATGCGAGTATGTTCTTTACGTCCCTGGTTCCTCTTTGCCTACATTAAAAAGAAAATAACACTTTGGTGCACTGGAACAATACAAGACCTTCTTCGACGAGGTTTTGCAGGCCCATCCAATTTCAATACTGTAAAGAAACTGCCGAGAGCACGCAATGTGAAATTGCAAGAATGAAGTCTGAAATTGCCAAACCTCAACGATACCTTAGTCTACATCAGTGATAAAACGTATAGAGCAAATCATAAACTACTGTTTACAATGATTGATAGAAAGATTGCTCAAACAACTACCGGTACTACATCAAACGCAGTATGTTTTATCTGTAAGACAAAATCATCGGATATGAACCATTTAGATCTGGTGCGTAATAAACCAGAAAACACAGATGCATTCAGGGTAGGATTGTTGCCCCTCCACGCACGAATAAAATTCATGGAATGTCTTCTCCACATTACTTATAATAAATCATTTGAAAGGTGAAGGACCAATGCTAAAACAAGAAATGCCGAAGAAGAGACGAAAAAAGGATTCAGAACGAGTTCTTTAAGAAACTAGGATTCAAAATCGACGTCGTCGAACAATGCATGGGTACCACAAACGAGCAAAATACATCAACATAATTTTCTAATAATCCAGACATTACAGCTAAAATAATAGGGGTAGACAAACACTTAATTCATCGGTTTTCAATAGTTCTTCAAGCAATAAACTCTGGTGCTGAAGTAGACGCTGAAAAATTTGGTGACTACTGCAATGAGACTGCCGAGTTGTACGTGAGCCTGTACACCTGGTATAATATGCCAAACGCAGTCAATAAAATCCTTCTACATGGAAGTAAAATAATAATAGCCGCTGCTTTGCCTTTAGGCATTTTATCAGAGGAGACACAAGAAGCACGGAATAAGGACTACCGTCGATATCGAAGGGATCATTCGCGCAAATGGTTTCGTAAATCGACGAACAAGGACACTGTGCATTTGCTGTTCATTTCCTCTGATCCATATGTAAATAGTTTAAGAGTAGAGCCAAATAAAAAACGCTTACCCATACATGAAGATGTAAAATCTTTACTAATGTAATTTAGCCACTAGATATTTAAGTTTATTATGTTATTTTAACTTGAGTTGAAGCTCGTTTTTATATTTTATTTTTTTATCTACAGGGTGATTCTGACTTGTTTTTCTCCTCTTAAAAGGTAAGGAAGAAACTGATCTATGTTAAATTGTATCAACAAAATATGCACATTTTCAGAATTATTAAGCTGCAACCAACTTTAAGTACGTAAGGTATTTTTCGAAAAAATGACGCTCATGTTAACAGCAGTTAAGAGGGCCGTCTATAGTGAAAAGTATCTTCTTTTTCTATCTAAACTGAAATGTTTCTTTTTAATTTTTTGGTTGTAAGATTTCAAGATTTTATTGCCGCTGTAGCATATTTCGCTGCATCTGTTAGAGTTAAATTGCTTGAATAAACTCAACAGGTAATAATTTCTGTGTTGGGGTTTGTAATTTTTATTTATTTTCATTTAGTTACCATAGTTTGGGGCGAATTTGATTTTCTGGGGGGAAATTGATCACTAGTTCCTTTGCAAGTATTTTCAAATACAATACCATACTTGAATGATGAGCTTTCAAGCCTCATTTTTATGCAACAATTGTCAACTTCAAACGGCTGTAATTCAAAAACTAGGATTTTTTGGACTTTGTGTCCATTGACACTTTTGATCTACATAATAAGGACTATCATTTACCACGGTTTCAACCATTTTGACGGGAAGCCATTTTTCATAAGGATTCTGCAAAGTCTTTTCTACTATATCCTAATATGTTGATTTTTACACTGAAACTTGTTATTTAGATAAATCCGACAAAAAAATAAAAAAATATTAGACGCTCGTAGTCATTCTAGTCAACTTGGAAGAAGAAAATGTACACAAAGTGCTATGGTTAGCATTTATTATGGTCTTTTCTCCCTCCTAGTAATAACTACATTATCCATGTGTATCTGGCAAAATAACCATTAAAGTAAATGCCAGTTATTTAAAAAACTAACAGTAAATAAAATGTTTATTATAAACTTTTTATATACTTAGGCAGAAAATGCTTTACAAAATACCGCTTGCATACAATAAGTTGGTAACTAGACATCATACGTACGAGATCTATCCAATAATAAACAATACACGCAAGATAATACAAAGAAGATAAATAGAAGAAGCCAATGGGTAGTTAATAACCAAAAACTTAACAAGTACGCCTTTTTACTGCAGTATTTGGAACCACTGCTCTTTTCATAGTTGGGTGTGGTGCCATACACCCATAAAGAACCTAAAATCACAGTGAATTAAGTCTAATTGTAGCAAACAACTTTTAATGTGTAGGTCTCACCCATAATAGTCCACACAATTTCAAATAGGTATACAAAAACTATCAAACCGTGAATCACTGTGAAATTCAATTTATTGTTTACAAACGGTAGTAATTTTGATAATATACCGACGGCACCTGAAATGTAAATTTTGCATAAATTAGTGAGAATTTTATTTTTCTTCTCGATTTTAACCTGCAACAAACAGATAAAGTGGTATCTTTTCTTCAGCAGGACATTCACCCTTCTCCAGATAACCAATGACCAACATTATTAAGTTTAATATAAAGAATAGTGCCAGACTTGTAATTACGCTAGCTGAAATAAAAATTACAACTGGTAAATCAACAATAACTAATAAGCAACATTTGTTAATACGTTCGTAGGAGATTAGATAAAATATAATTTGATTAAACTGTTGATGCAACTTTATTACAAAACTGAGACTTGAATGCAGTGGATAATGTCTTCACAAGGTGTCCCAAATTTGTGAAAACATGAGAATTGGTTAATTTCTCTAATCAGCCCACGGTATCTAGAATTGCTTTAGTCTCCATATAATAAGAGAACATCTCAGTGTTTCAACTTTATACAGAGAGTTAAAATATTTCCAGACTTACCATTATTAACTCTTATTTTTAAATTGTTTAAACGCTTTTGTTCTTCATCTGCCATGACTTACGTAACAATATATTTGGTTTTAAGTGAACACATTATTATTCAAAGTACAATGAATTTTCTTAAATGAACCCCAACAGTTTGATTTGGTAGAATTAAAATACGTGACGTTTACTGAAAGGTTAAATCATTGATGTTTTGATATAATTGACGTCAGTTATGCCAAAGTTATTTTACAAAAATCACTAAAGTGGTTTAAAAAATTTGAAAAAATTAACCGCAAACAATTTTTTACTAAAAAGGATTTCTGTTCAAAAATGTTTTTTAAGAGATATGTGGAGTAGATTGTGGATTGATGAAGCCATTTTCTCAAAAGAGACATTTTTAATTGTGACAGTATGCATCAGTAAGCTCGCGGAAATTCAAATTGTACGAGACCGTCTAGAAACCAGGTCAGAATTTCTTTAAATGTTTAGATGGGAGTACTAGCAGGCAACATTATTGGACCTCAGTATTTACTACAACGCACAGTGGTTTACGCTCTTAATTGTTTATCTCAAAGGTTCAGTTACGTAGGTATTATTTATCGATTTGTATGGTAAGTTTAAGTCTTGCTATCATTATTAAATAATAATAAAATTAAAACATTAAAAAAAACTACTACAATAGGTACTGTAAATAACATATAAAATCAAGTTTAAACTCAAGTTAAAATAACATAATAAACTTAAATATCTAATCGCTAAATTCCATTAGTAAAGATTTTACATCTTTATATAATGGTAAGTGTTTCTTATTGGCTCTACTGTTAAACTATTTACATATGGATCAGAAGAAACCAACAGCAAATGCACGATGTCCTCGTTCGTCGATTCACAAGAACATTTGCGCAAATGATCCTTTCGATATCGACGGTAGTCCTTATTCCGTGCTTCTTGTGCCTTCTCCGATAAAATGTCTATAGGCAAAGCAGCGACTGTTATTATTTTACTGCCACGTAGAAGGATTTTATGGACTGTTTCGCATATTATACCAGCTGTACAGATTCACGTACAACTCGGCAGTCTCATTGCAGTAGTCACCAAATTTCTTAGCGTCTATTCAGCACCAGAGTTTATTGCTTGAAGAACTATTGAAAACCGATGAATTATGTTTTTGTCTACCCCTGTTAATTATTTCAGCTGTAACGTCTGAATTATTAGAAAATCGTCTTGATGTATTTCCGTCGTTTGTGGTACCCATGCATTGTTCGACGACGTCGATTTTGAGTCGTAGTTTTTTCAAGAACTTGTTCTGAATCCTTTTTCGTTTCTTCTTTGGCATTTTTTGTTTCAGCATTGGTCCTCTACTTTTCGAATGATTTATTATAGGCAATGTGGAGAAGGCATTCCATGAATTTTATTCGTACGTGCAGGGGCGATAATCCTACCCTGAATGCATCTGTGTTTTCTGGTTTATTACGCGCCAGATCTAAATGGTTCATATTCGATGGTTTTGCCTTACAAATAAAATATACTGCGTTTGATGTAGTACCGGTAATTGTTTGAGCAATCTTTCCATCAATCATTGTAAACAGTAGTTCATAATTCGCTCTAAAGGTTTTATCACTGATGTAGACTAAGGTATCGTTGAGGTTTGGCAATTTCAGACTCCATTCTTGCAATTTCATATTGCGTGCTCTCGGCAGTTTCTTTATAATGTTGAAATTGGATGAGCCTGCAAAACCTCGTCAAAAAAGGTTTTGTATTGTTCCAGTGCATCAAAGTTTTATTTTCTTTTTAATGTAGGCGAAGAGGAACCAGGGACGTAAGGAACATCCGAAATATTTTTTTCTTCAAAGGTTTGTTTGTATTCGCTGTGACCAGATGAACCATCACGGCTCCATTTTACCACTAAAGTCATTTCTTCGCCCATGAATGCAAGCTTGTTTTTTGTTTTTGGTCTTAGTTTTTAAAATCTTTTCTGTAGTGATCCAGCAATCCTTGCAAAGACACACAGGCGTAACCTTCCGTTACCTCCACATCTGTAGGGTAACATTGATTATTTGAGTGCAACACTTTAAAGTAATTTGGGAAGATATTACAACCCACTGCTTTGGTTGCTTTTCTAATTACTTCATACTGAAACTTTAATAGACATCCACATTAATTCCAAAGGTTTTTCTGCACTAAACGGAGATCAACTTGGTGATTTACCTGGAATCTTATTAGTGGCTGCAGTAATAATTTCCTTAGAAACGTTGTAACACAAACTTTTCGTTGTTTTGTTCGATCACAGTATTCTTTATATGACTTTTCTGATGGTCCACATCGGAGACGTTTTGAAGGTGTTGGTTCATTTTCCGGAACAGTCTCCGTGGAACTTCAAGTAATTTTAAATATTCCAGCAAGGCATTCTGCATTCTTCGACAAGAAAGTTTTCTTGTTTCGCGATGCAGCTTGCCACCTTCGTTCAAACTTTGGTAAAGATGTTTACTCAGTTCATGATATAGTACTTCTTCCATCACTGCCTCTGTTACTTCTGGATAGCTACATTTTATGTTCTCGTGACATTTATGCACTTCGCTATTACTCGATAGAATAATGTCAACTAATTCTCGATAAGTTATACTAAAACTTGCCATGATTTCAAAAATACAGTATCACCTTCTAGAAGAACTGATAACTTATGAACAAAGAAATGTGAACAACCCTTTTTATATAGAAAAATTGAAGTCGATTGCTTAATTACCCTCATTATGATTCATTAACTCCATTGCAAATAGTAAGTGAATTTTGAAGAAAATGAAAGGTCATTAGTTTAATGGCAGGTTACCGCAGCTAAAATGTAAGGGAGGACAATTTGAACATTTGTTGAACTAAGTTATACCAAATTTAGTTTTTAAGATCAATTTGAGTAAATTTGTAATTTATAAATTTATGATTTCTTTTGAAATCTTAAATAAACAAGCCAGACTTGCTCCGTTACTGAATCTTCATAATTATTGTTTGTATATCCGTCCTATGTTGCCAGATTTAAAGTTCTCAAGTTGCTTTCTCGAGGAGCAATATGCATCCAGGAACTTTCTTCGATAATTATTTTCGTCCCAGTTTCAAATGTGGAATATGGCTACGTGAAGCTGTTCCATCATTTCTCTGCAAACAAAATCTTAGTAAGTCAAGTAAACAAAACCGAGAATATTGCAGTTTGGCACAAAAGGCTTGAACATATTAATGCTGCATTTATGAAGAAAGTTCTTGAAATAGTGGACGATGTTAAAATTTCAAGTGCTGAGAAAAGACATTTTTGTAAAGAACAACATAAAATGTGTTTTGGAATGAGTAACAAGAAGAAAAATAAAGCTGCTGGTCTAATCCATTGCGATTTGGAAGGTTCTTTACAAGAAACGCCAGTAAATGGCTTTAGATACTTTCTCTTAATTTATTTATATAGCTTTACAGGCCTTGAAGACCTAGGACTTGAAATTACACTTTTGCTTTTTTTCTATATACATATACCAATTTTTAAATATTTACAAAACATTTCCAAACTTAATTTCACTTTAAGAGTTCTTTCCCACATTTCTTAATCCACATCTTTTTCCTATCCACTACTTTTCTCTTCCAATCTTCGACTTTGCAGATTATCTTGTACACTGCTACTTAATCTTTTACGTAGTCTACCCCTTTCTTTCTTCTTCGGATTGGTTTTCTATGCAGTACTAACTTTGTCATCCTTTCTTTTCCACTACGCTCTATATGTCCTAGCCAACTTACTCTTAGTGTCTTTATAACTGTTGTTATTTTTGGTTCTTTATATATGTTTTCTAATTCTTCATTTGTTCTTTTTCTCCATCCCACTTCCGTATTTATACCACCATATATTGCTTGTAATATTTTTCTCTTCCATCTTTCCAAAAGTTCTATTTCTGCCTTTTTTAATACCCACGTTTCGCATACGCATATGATCGTTGGTCTAATTATTGTCTTATAGATTCTTATCTTTGTTGTTTGTGACACATACTTAGACTTCATTACAGATCGTAGCAATTCATACTTTCTATTCTCTTTTGCAATTCTTCATTTTATTTCTTGTTCTTCATGTCCTGCCTCATCAATTTTCACTCCCAAATAGGTAAATTCTTTAACCCGTTCAAATCTATGAGTGGTACCTTCTTGTACATCCACCGTTATATATTCTTATGTTGTTTGTTGCTTTCTCCCATAATCCTATATTTTGTCTTTTCTTGGTTCATTATTAGTCCAAATTTTCTTGCTTCTTTTATTAGTTTACTTGTGACCCTTTGCAACTCCCTTCTTTGGGTTACTAATATCGCCAGATTGTCTGCAAACACCATGCCGTGATATTCATTCCTAAATATTGTTTCTATTGTTTTAATCTTATATTTTCTCATTTTCAAGTTAAAAAACACTGTAAATAGTGGAACCCCATGCCCAATTCCCTGTTTTACATCAAATTCTTCTGAGCTAAATTCTTTTCAAGCTTTTTTTTAGTTTTCTCTACCGTTGTTTTTACCAGTTGAATCATTTTTCTTGGTATTCCTAGCTTTCTCATTGCATTTATTCCTTTTTTATTCTGGCGTAGGCCTGTTTAAAATCTATGAAAAGGTATACAATATGATTTTATGTTCATAACAGGTAGTTTGAATTTCTTTTAATGCCAAAATTTGATCCACAACCGACCTGTTGTTTCTAAAACCTGCTTGATATTCCCCTATTTCCTTTTCTGCGTATTCATTTAACCTTTTTCGTATACACTCTGCCAGGATTTTGTAGCATACTTCCAGCAGTGCTGTACTTCTATAGTTCTCACACAAAAATTTTACTACCTTTCTTATGTATAGAGCATATTCCTGCTTTAGTCCAATCTTCTGGTATTTGCTTATTTTTCTATATCCCTTTAATGAGTTTATGTAATTGAACCCTCAGTTATTCTCCTCCCGCTTTTATCATCTCTACTGTTATTTCTGTTATCTCTGGACTTTTGGTACTCTTTAGATTTTTTTATTATTTTATCTACTTCTTCTCCTGTTGGGACTTCTGTTAGTTGATCATCTTCTCTTAGGTTTTGTATTTCACCCAGTTCTTCCTCCTCGTTTCGATTTAGTAACACTTCAGAATGGTTTTGGCATGTTTTCATTGCTTTTCTTGGTTCACTAACTAGTTCTCCTTCTTTGTTTTTAATATATACACTATGTGTTTAGTATCCGCTTTCCATTCTCCTTGTTTCTTGACAAAATGACCTTATTTATTTCTTCTGGAGCCTTTCCTCAATTTCTTTTAATTTCTTTTCATTATTTGCGCTCTTTTTTTTCTGCATGTTTTCTTCAAAGTTTTTCTTAGTTCTCTATGTCTTTGCTCGTTACTATTTTTATATTCCCTTAAATTACCTCTCTTTATTAATTCCATCATCTTTTTAAATTTCTCATCAAACTATTTTTTCTTTTGTTTTTTGTTGGATTATTATTATCGCTACTTTATTTGCCTCGCATATCGCTACTTTTATTCTTTCCAGATTTCTTCAGTATCCATTTCTTGACCATGTGTGTTTAATCTTTCTGCTATTCCCTCTCTGTATTTTTTTAATTTCTTCTTTTAGTACCTTTATGTTAAATTATCTTACGATTTTATTATTTGTTGCTTGTTTATTTATTTCTTGTAGGAATTTTTGACATGTCGCTTTCACTAAATAATGATTCAAGTTACAGTCTGTCCATCGCATACTGTTTACTTTGGCTATGTAGTTTATATGTCTTCTTTCTATTAACACATGGTCAATTTGATTTACTGTTTTTCTGTCTGGGGATACCCACGTCCCTTTATAAATTTTCTTCCTACCTAACTGTGTACTCTTTATGACCATTCCTCGTTCCATTGCAAAACTTATTATTCTTTGTTTACTATATTTCCCCGTTATATTCTTGTATATATTCTCCTTTCCTACCTTTGCATTGCAGTCCCCAGCACTATTTTTATATGGTAATTTGGTAGTTTTTCGTATTACATTTCCAATTTTTTATAAAATTCACCTTTGTCCTCTTCTTTTGCGTCTTTTGTAGGTTCTTGGATATTTATCACGCTGTTTTCCTTTTAACCTTATCGAGCATAATCTATCCGGTATTGGGTTAAATACCATCACTTTTTCCTTGTGTTTCTTGACCCATAAATCCTGTTCCTAGTATTCTATTTTCTCTCCCACTTTTAAAAGATATTATATCATCCATTTTCATAATTTCTGTCTCTAACTGTTTGGTTTCTTGCAGTGCTACTATGTCCAGTTTATACTTTTTTATTTCGCTTATCAATGTTTTGAGTTTGTCTGTTTCATAGGTTCCCCTAACATTCCTGTACTTAAATTCATTTTTTGTTTATTTCCTATTTTCCCATCTCTTAGCCTTTTTCATTGCCTGGTCTTTTCTCATTTTACCTTTCCCTTCTAGTTTTCTTGATCTCGTCTTCTTTTTCTTTTTTCAAATTGATCCTTATCTTTATTCCACTTCCACTCATCTTTGCCTTCTATTACTTTTTGGAATCCTAGCTTAATATTTCTCTTAGGAAGTTTCATCTCTTTTGCTTTGTTTCTTATCCTTTCCCGTGTTTCTCTTTCTGTCTTGCTCATATTATCGTTTATATATATTCTCTTTTCTTTTATATGTTTTAACTTATTTTTATTTTTCATTATTATTTCATTATCTGTTGCATTTTTCATTTCTATTAGGCATGTTTTATTTCCAAGCTTTCTTGCACACTTATATCTGTTTTTATTTGGACTGTTCTACGCACCAAGTTTTCTATCTCGTCATTTAATGCATTTTGGTCTCGGGAGTTTAGCTCTATTCCCTGCAATACGACGTTATTTCTTCTTTATTCCTTCTCCACCTTAGCTATTTTCTTCTCTATTTCATCTATTCGTTGTTTGCATTCTGCATTTTCTTGTTTTAATTTTTTATTTTCCTGTCTAAGCTCTCTCATTTCTTTCCTATATTCTTTTTGTTCTTCCCTTAATTCTTTAACTTCGGTTGTTAAATATTCTGGCGTTCCGAACACTTTTTCCAGTTTATCTTCACAATTTTTGTCTTTGCTAGACGTTATGGAGGTTCTTTTACTTCTACTGAAAATTTTGCTTTCTTCATCTGGTCTTCTTTTCCTTGATATTTTGTCGGTCGAAAAACCGCTATCCACAATGCCGCTATCCATTTCTGCACGCCGCGTTAAATGAGTAACACGCTTCGACCGCTTGGGGGTTAGTTCCTTTCTCAACGTGCTTTATAGTTTGATTCATACTATTTTAAAACTAGATTTTTCATTTTTTGTTTGTTCACGGTAATAACCTTTCATTACACTGGGCAATATTTTATCGAAATACTATTTTCTAATTCTATTATTTATTTGCTTAATAATATGTAGTTACTTTTCAGTTTTTAAAGTTTAAAATTATTTTCATAGAAATTCGCAATTTAAGTCCTGTACATTTGTCAGCTTAAGGTCGTTCGCTTATCACTTAACCTCTTTCGATTTTCTTTGTTTATTTTGAATTTATAGTATTAAGTAGTTGACCAAATGTTTCTTCTAATTGTGGCTTCTAGTAAATTTTTGTTTAATAACCAGGTGTGTTGTTTCTTGTTTAAAATTTTCTCGAAATGAATTTGTAATTTCTTGCAAGTTTTTGTCCAGTCTTGTTCGAGTGTTTGCAACGATAACACAGAATAACAGTGTCCGGCCGTTATCATTTCCTTTCATAAAACTCTGTTAAGTTGAATTTTTATTTTTATTATTTTTATTTTCTCTTAAGACTGATTTTGTTATTTTTTTGTGCGTGTGAGATGACAAGATTTTACGTGAATATGCCCCCTCCTTACCGGGCCGGTTGAAAAACATTAGCACAATATCCGATAAAAATGCAACAACCATTGGTGATATCGCGGATGATACAGAAACACCTGTGATCTGTCTGCAGCACATGCAAATGTAGAAGCATCTACAATGGACTGTCAGACGCCACCACCTAGTTCTCGTGTTTTTAACACCAGTAAAGATAAGTACTATAATCTATAACAAATTTAAGTATTTAATGGTTAAACTGCAAAACCTCGTAATTCAAGTTTGAAGTAATTTTAAAGGAGAGGCAAAAAACTGTTTTAATTGTATCCTGTAAAATAAATTTTAGGTAACTCTCTTCGTTTTACAAGACTTTATATTGTATTATATGTTAAATGACATCATCAGTAAATTTTACATGATTTATAGTTTATTTATTTATGGAGTTACGAGCTTTTGCTACTTAAAATTTAAAGGAAAACTTATAGTTATGAGGTTTTAAATTTAATAATGAAAACAAATTCTTATTTTCGTACAAACTTTATTATTTTACATTTAAGTAACACAACAAGATAAATTTATTAAACTTATTAGAAGTATAGTTCTACAGGAACAATTTGTTATAAAATACTTAGTAACTAGCTTTCTAACAAAATTTTAATAAAAAGATAAACAATCTTTTAACTACTAACTGTGAATAGAAAAAATTAGGCACTAACTACACATGACGTAAAAAATTAATTGAACATTCAAATCGTTTTATTCGTGCGATAAGGAATCATAAAAGTGATGGAAATCTACAGCAATATACCTTTTGAGGTCCTGTAAGTGATTAAATTTATCTCGTTGAATTTTATTTATTACAACAGACGTTGATGTATTCACTATTTTCTTACGTTGTAGTAAAGGATTCCAGTTATCGTCATAATTAACCTAAATCTCAATTATTCCGTTGCTACTGTATGCTAAACATCTTAAGTCAGATATTCTCACATCACCTACTTGATAGCCCGGTGTTATCGAAGAATATCTTTGAATCATAGAATAATCCTCGAAGTATGAGTAATCTAAATAATGAACTTCATATGGATTCTGCATCTTTGCCTTTGTACAAATCTCCACATAAAGAGTGTGCACGATTAAACTGTCGCGTATTTTTAATGTAATATCTTTTCTTGAAATAGTATATTTGATTGGATCTTTTATATTTTAAACTCTATGAAGCATTGCTGATTAGAAACTGTCAAATTTTTATTCTCTTGCTATTCAATAATCAAAATGTTATTAAAAGAACAAGACGTCCGCCAAAAAGGTCTGAGCAAATGAACTGAAAATTCATTAATTTCAACTTCAGAATTGGCAAAAATATGCAAAACGTCTCAAAGAACCGTTCAAAGGAGTCTTAAAAAATTTCGTAATACTAGAACCATTGATAGAAAATCTTGAGATGGCCGCCCAACAAGAAGTTCTAATAAAATTATAGAAAAGAAGATATGTGCCATTTATAAAAAGCATCCGTCACTTTCGGCTAAAGATGTGGCAAAAAAGGTTGGAAGTAGTTCATCCAACGTACAAAAAATAAAGAAAAGGTGCAATATAAAAACATATTAAAAAAAGCGCCTAAAAGAACTACTTAGTAACCAGGAACGTTAATTTCCAGACCTTTTAGTGCGCGCCCTATGCATGCATGCATTGAGTCGTACTCTATTTGAGTATGAGCCTTCTCCAAATAGTACTGAGAAATGTTAATACCTCTAGGTTCAGCAAGGTCTGATAATGCATTTGCTAAAGTTAGATTCCGGATGATCGCAACCATCACTAAAGATGATAACTTTTTTATATCAGAGGTTAAAAGCATTTTCTATTTGATTTACAACAATGGTGGTAAATTCATTGGAAGTGACGTTCCCAGCCCCCTCGTGCCAGACATAGCAATCGCCTTTTCTGGAAGTCAAGTTAAAGAATGCAAAGTTGTGTACAACTAGTTTCATCCATTGTCGTTGGGGTTTCTTGTATCCAGCTGTAGACGCACTATTCTCCTAAAGCAAGGGTTTGCAAAAACATAGCTTTACATATTGAAGATGATGCCTCAGGCTCTCTGGGTCTTCGTGAATTCTATTTGAGTAAACAGGAGGGCAACAGAAAAAGTTGGAAAGAAGTTGACAGATATCTACCACGCTATCATCTCCATAATTCAACCTCGACTTTTTATATTTCCTATGCGGTACGGTATCGCTCTTTCATTAACAGAAAGTCTGAATTAAAAAACTTGGCGAATTTACTGGCAGGTTTGGGACTTAGTGCATCCTACCATGATGCCCACCAACTGGAGCTATCAACCATTTACCACTCTAAACAACTTACCCCAAGAGAAACATTCTGTCAATATATATATGACAATGCAGATTTCAATATATTTTGAATACTTTCTACAGCATGGGAGGCAAACATTAAGCTCCAGCCCGAGTTTTTCCTCCAGTAAAACAGATCGAGGGACTGAAAGCAGCTCGTGCTGCTCCAGAAGCACTGGTATCTTGAAACTGCTGACTTTTAAAAAAATGACGAAAAAAGCATTACAGCAAATTATTATGCAGGACTTGAACACGAAAAATTCCATTCCACCCGATGTATTTGCACTCAATCTGCTAGATATATTATGGATGTCTGGTAAATGACTTTACTCCAAAAATGCCTGTGATTCCGGAATGGAAAAGTTTCATGCATTTGGTTAGTGAACTGGTTAATTGCGAAGAAAGTTCTGTTTATTGTTCATTAACTCACCTCTTAGTGACCACAGTGCACTGCATACTGCTCTATAATACGCTGCCCAAGATAGTCAAAAACCTGTTGTGTCACATTTGATCATCCTCTGTATGTGAGGGCTTAAAAAATCGTTGGTTCCCGTTTGGATGATCCTCTGTTAGGGACAGTTGTTGTGAGACTGGCAGGATTTCATATGCTAATGTTCTGTTTGGGGTGCATAGGACAGACGATCGCAGTTGACAAAATGTTAACTGGCCACGCTTACAGCAGAGCCGTTAGAGGTCACTTACTTGTACAGGCGGTATTGGCTCAAATCTTTCTCGATGGTGCCGGTATCTCATTAGAAGAAAAGGAGAAGACCATTAACATATTGCGCAAATGTTTATCTGACATCACTTCAGAGTAAACTAAAAAAATGAGCTTAATCAGGGGAATGGACCTACGTGCATTATTTTAATGTGGTTCATTGTTGCATAGCGTTGTGGCAATTGGAAAGGCCACTTTCTCTGTGCCCAGCTAATAATTCTATTCTTCCATGGGAATAGTCACTTTCAATTTGCAAAGTGTGCTCATTTTTATGTGAAAGATAAGTCTCCGTTGAAAACTAACCACCCAGATGCGTTGGAGAAATTTGTGTAGAAAGGATATTGTATGTACTATAAATAGAAAGTTGTGTCGTCACTGGCTTCTCTAAACAGTACCATCAAAATGAATGGTGAGACAGAGACTGTTGTTTCTCTAATAATCTTCCAAAGAACGGCTATTGTAAAAAAGAGTGATGAGAATGTTGTAGAGCTTTTAAAATTAGAATTATCCCCATTTCCGTTGGCTCTCTTCAATGAAGGGGGAATGAGGAAAGCAAAAAGTCTTCTGTATACAATGCGCTTCCTGTAGAAAATGGTACAACTGTAAACCTCAAAATTAGTACCAGTGTGGGTTTCACGTTTTCTTCTATTTGGAATCAGTATGTAGCCTATCTAGTCAAACGTTATGGTCAAAACTGTGCCGTGGTTCTTGATGGTTATGGTGACATCAAAAGTTCAAAGCTAGCAGAGCAGAAACGAAGAGGCATCCCGAAAATTTCGGTTGATATTTTGATGACAGCATGACTGTCACTGCTCAACAGGAACAGTTTCTTAGAAATACAAAGGACAAAACCAGGTTTATTCAGTTATTCAGTTATTCAGTTACTAGAGGGGATGCTGATGGGACTATTGTAAGAAAGCAGCTTTCCATTCTACTGTTGAAATAATAGAAGAAAACCTGAACTTGATCATGCTACTGGCTACTTTGGCTCCATCAGGTACTAACATCTACTTCGTGAAGGCTGCAAGGAGAAAGGTAGAGATTAAATTGTTTTTAACGAGCAAACTACAACTTCCTTTTTCTGAAAAAATCCCCCTTCATGGCTTCAGCGGATGTGACATCACCTCTGCGATTTATAAAAGAAGCAAAGCAACAATGGTGAAACTGTTAACAAAAAACTTCAGTAAGATGAGAGAGATTTCTGAAATCTTTAATAAACTATTATCAACCCCAGATGAGCTTTCACAGGCGGGCAAAAAGTTATTTCTAGCGATGATGTACCAAACCACTGCTAGTGAGCATGGTTTGAATAACCTTCGGTATGCTGCTTTTCTAAAATCATCAACCATGGTCACAGCTGATCTCTTCTCACTTCCTCCAACCAAAGGCGGGGCAAACCAACACTCGTTCAGAGTGTACTTACTGCTACAGTGTTACTTAATAAAACTGCAGTTACTTGCCGTAGTTACAGTTATTTATTGTTACTTACATACAGTAACTTACTTACACAGGTACAGCAGTGGCTTGATTACCACTTACAACCTGATCAGTGGGTGTGGGCCTGAGCAGCAAACGGATCCCTCTTCCCAGTGACAACCAATGACCCAATAGCTCCTGACACGATTCTCAACATCATATTTTGTCGTTGTTCAGCCGGGTGTGGTGAAAGATGTGGATGCGGAAAAGCTGGCATGATTAGGATAGTAAAGCTGAAGTTGTGATTCTGACCAATAATCAATTATCTTTTTGTGAAATTGTTATATCCTCTAATCATAATTCTAATATTTTTGTCTGTGGCATTCAGTTAGCCTTACCTCGTGGTACACTTTCTTTTCTCTTAATATACCGACCTTCTCAAGTTCAATCTTGTATTAGAAACTGGGAAGAATCTTTTTTCTGCCAGTCCTGGCTCTATTGTTATTGGTGGTGACTATAATGCTCATAGTCGACACAGGGGATTTTACATGGAAGATCAGATCAGATACAAGATGTGGATTCTCCAAAACCTAGTAGATCGCCTATCAAATTACCGATATCTAGTAGATCTCAATCCGTCATTGATTTATCCATATGCTCAGTAGAATTCAAAACTAATAATGGCATTGGCTGTATTTATTGTTTGCCATGAATTGGTGCATATCAAAATTGATGATTGTCGACAATTACTACAGCGTACACAGCTGAAGCGGTTTCTATCCTTTAATTCCTTGTGCAGTTTGTTTTAGGCTACTAAGTACATAACCGCTATTGTTGTATATGTATACAAGGTTATGAAACAATGATTAACAATAAAATCACTAAAAATAACCAAAATGCAGCTTGCCTGAAGTTTCTACGTACTGTAGCATCGATTGTACTGTCGTGTTTTGTTTGTCTCATCCATACTTCACTTGCATATGTTAATGTTGGTATTGTCATGGATTTATTTACTTGTAATTTCGCTTTGTCTGTCTCTTTCTTTCCTAATATTGTTTTATTTATTGCATAGTAGATTCTATTTGCTTGTTGTGTCCAGTTTGCTTTTCCACGTCTTCCTTGCCATCATTCGATACTATTACTCCCAAGTACTCATATGCTGTCACTTTCTCTAGCTCATTGCCTTTACATACTATTTTGTCTGGTATATTCTCTCTAATCTTTTATTATTAATAATCACTGTCTTTTCTTTTTCAGTATTGATATCCATCATCATCATCATCTTTATCTCTTTTATCCATACCTTTAAAGGTCCCTTCATTTTCTTAGCTGAATCTGCTATCAGTATTATGTCTTTTGTATTTAGCAGTCCCTCCATTTGTATCAGTAGTAAATGTCTATATCCTATTGCAATTTGAAGATCTTTTGTTTTTATTTTGGTGTTTTTGGTTATTCTGTCCATTAAAATATTAAACAGTAATGGGCTTAGGCTATCACCCTGCATTATTCCCTTCTGGATCTCGAATTCAGCTGACCTTTCTCCATTAATCTACAGTTGTCGTTTAACTTTCTTGTATATGCTTTTCACGATCTGTATTAGTTGTTTGGGTACTTCTAGTTCTTTCAAGCAGCTGCATATCCTTTGTCTAGCTATTGAATTCACAAAAGTAATTTATAGTTCTTATCCTGCTCAGGTTTCTTCTCTATTAGATTCTTTAATATAAATATGTTGTCTGTCGCACGCTGTTTGTTTCTAAATGCTGCTCGTTCTTCTAATTTAGGTTGGACTATCTTTCTAATCCTTCCTTCCACTATTTTTGAATATTCCTTGAACACAACTGATAATAAGCAAATGGCTCTATAGTTGTTACATTCTGTTTCAGCTCCATTTTTATGTATGGGTAGTATTATGTTGATTTTCCAGCTTTTTTGGGATTGTTTTTGTTTTTGATGCTTTTTTGAAGATATCCAACAACCATTCTTTTCCCACTTCTCTAAAGTATTTGACCATTTCTGGATCTATTTGATCTCCCCCACTTGTTTTTTCTATTTTAATCTTTGTTAGTGCTTCTTGTGGTTTTTTCTCCAATTTGACTATTTCTTCCAGTTCTTCTACAGTCTTTTGCTGGGTATCTTCTTCTATATTCCCATCTCTCCTAGTTCATCTTCGTTTTTGAATTTTTGTTTATCATATACTTTTTATATTTCCAGTATTTTCATGTTTTTAGTTTATAATTGATTTTTTTTATCCCTTCTTCCCCTTATTTGTTTTATTTTCTTTTCCCCCAATGCTCTTAATCTCTTCTAAAACGCTCTTTCATTTATCTTGAAACTTTCATTTAATTTTTACCAAAATTCTTCCAGTTTTTTCTATTTGCTTCTCTTATCATTCTTTTAACGGCATTTCTTCTCTCATTCTATTCAATTTTGTTCTGTTAGTTTTTGGTTTGTATATATCTTTTCCATATTTCTTTCTTTCTTTTGACTTCAGTTTCTATAACTTTATTCCACCACCTTGTTCTTTTCTTTACTGGACCAACTAGATTTCTCTACGTATATCTGAAGCGTTTTTGTGCAATATTCTTTTAAACTCTCCCCACTCATCTTCCAGTCCTCGCTCTTGGATTTGTTTTCTTAGTTCTTCAAATTCCTAACCTGTTTCTTTCTGGTATTTACATGTTTTAATTTTGGTGTATTGTTTCTTCTTTTTTTCTTGTATTATTGTATTATCTAATTTTCTTTTTACAAATCTATGTGGCATATCTAGTTATGACACTATGTAGTCAATTACACTTTTTGCGTCTCTTCCCTTTGTGTATTTGTCTCCTTGATTTTGTATCCAGAAGGTATAAAATATAAATCATTAATATAGCAACATTAAATCATTCTTAATATATGCCTATTTCTTATATTATCTTCAAACTCTCCCAAGCAGTTTACACCTACATATATTCTTACCGTTCCCAACATAATTATTATCAGTTCATTAGATTCTTTGATCTTATCTATCTCATCTTCTTTCTCTTTAGCTTATCCCTGTTCGTCAGGGTTTGCTGTTCCTCACTCTCCTTCTTCATTCTGTCCGGTCCTTCGTGTCCTCAGCTGTTAATTTCTTCTCCCCCACCAGGTCTTCCGCGACACAATCTTTCCATCTCCTTCTGGGTCTTTTCTTGTGTCGCTTGCCGTTTACCTGCAGGTCAATCATTCATCTCAAGACATGCCTTTTTTTTCTTGCCATGCCCATACCACGCTGGTTTTGTTCTTGAACTTTCTTGGAAGCCTTAATTACCCCTGCCTGCTTTCTAAATCACTCATTTCTTACCCTGTCCCTCCTCGTCTTCCCCATAGTCCATCACGAAATCCTCATCTCCGCTACGACCAACTAATTTTCTTGAACCTTTTTCACGGGCAATGACTCGCTGCCATAGATTAGGGTTGGTCTCACCACTGATTCAAAAATCCTGCCTTTTGTCTTACTTCTGATTCGTTTATCGCCTAGCACCCCGGTAGTCTTTTAGCAGTTTGTTGAACCTGCTTGAATCCTGTGATTTATCTCCGTTTCGAGGTCTCCGCTTTCTGTGACGTATAACCGGAGGTACTTGAAGTCGCGTGTCCTTGTCAGTCTTTCTCCATGTAACTTCACCTCTCCCACTTTGCTTTCCATCAAACCACAGGTACTCAGATTTTTTCCTACTTATTTTGATACTGCCTTCCTTGATGGTTTGCCTCCAACTTTCCAGTGTTTCCTTTGCTTTCTCTCGACTCTCCCCCACTACAGCAATGTCATCAACAAATAACCCAGCCCAAAGGGAAAGGTCCTTGGCGTGCTCTATCAACACTTCCATCACCAGGTTAAATAGATAGGGGCTCAAAGTCGGACGTATTTCTCTGATTTCCAGATCTCCTTCCTCAGCACTATATCGTATGCCTTCTCCAGATCTACGAAAATAAGGTGGAACTCCTTTTTTTCTCGCCATACCTCTCCAGTATCTGTCTCAGAATAAACAAGGCATCCGCTGTTCCCTTCCCAGGCATGAAACCAAAATGGCCTTTTAAGATTGCTGTCTGTTCTCCTATTCTCCTGTTCGTGATCCTTTCCCACATCTTCATCGTATGCCATATAAGTTTAATACCCCTATAGTTTTTGCAGTCCTGGATATCTCATTTTCCTTTATAGATAGGAACCATCACGCTCGTCCTCCAGACTTCAGGGGTCCTCTCTTAGGTGTACACCTGGCACATAGGGTTCCATAGCATGTCAATTCCTTCTTCTCCCAGTGCCTTCTATGTCTCCACCGGAACACCTTTAGGTCCCGCCACCTTTACCGTTCTTTGTTCTCCTTAAGGCCTCTCCTACCTCCTGTTGATTTACTCCGGGTGTTACATTTTTACTTATCGGGCCAGGTCTTCCGTCAATCTTTGGGTTCTCTTCATTCAACAATTTTTTGAAGTAGTCGTGCCATCTTTGCTTGATGTTCTCTTTGCTTCTAAGAATCTCCCCACTGTCATTTTAAATCTGCTTTACATGAGTGAAGTCTTTTGATGCTTTATCCCTTGGCTTTGCTATGCTATACAACCTGTTCTGTCCTTCCAGGGTTTCCAGTGTTTTTTCTCTCTTATTCTATCTTCTACAGAGGGCGAAAATTGACTGTATTTCCCTCCCTGACTGATCTTTCTTCATGTCTTATTTATTGTATTCTCGATTTCTTCTCTTTCATTTTGGTTCAGTTGGTTTAAATCGAATGTCATTCCATTTACCAATTTTGCGTTGCAACTCTTCTTTCTAGTTGTTTTCATATGTTTTGATAGTTTCTTACGTTTTTC
The DNA here is from genome assembly GCA_011009095.1 of Ignelater luminosus. Taxonomy (NCBI): domain Eukaryota; kingdom Metazoa; phylum Arthropoda; class Insecta; order Coleoptera; family Elateridae; genus Ignelater; species Ignelater luminosus. Next base: position 169,702 of record VTPC01000552.1, read on the forward strand.
TTGGACCTTCAGGTGTAATCTTCGTTTATGTATATTTCTGTACCTTTTAGTTTTTTTATTCTCTTAGTATTTGCATTTTTCTATTCCACGTACTGAGTTCAATCAATATTGGCCTGTCTGTATTTTCCATAAATGCTCCCAGTCTTCTTAATTCGATAACTTGGTCTTTAATGTTTATTTGTATTTCCAAGTTCTTTAATAAATTCTGTATTTTATTAATTATTTGTTCCTTAACTTTGTTGTTTGTGTCTTCTATTTCCTATTTCTCTATTTAGTAACTCTATCTCTTTAACGAGATTTAAAAATTTCTGAACTCGTACATTCTGTTGATCTGTTGCCATGTTTGCCTAATTTTGCAGGACATGTAATATATAATATCAACTTATAATCTTCTCCTAATTACAGATACATAATCGGTATTTCGATATCTCGAATAGTTCTCGAGATAATCGAGATCGAAAATGACGATTTCTGGAAATAGTTTGTCCCTTGGTTTGTCACCATGTTCTCCCGTAACTTTACAGGACATGTTATATATAAAGTCAACTTAGAATCGTCGCCTGATTACAGATAAATAATCGGTATTTTGATATCTCGAATATTTCTCGAGATAACCAAGATCGAAAATGGCGATTTTTTTGACGTAGTATCTTTCTTGGTCTCTTGGCATGTTCTCGTAACTCTACAGGACATGTTTTATATGAAATCAACTCAGAACTCTCTTCTGATTACAAATGCATAGTCGGTATTTCGATATCTCGAGTAGTTTTCGAGATAATCGAGATCGAAAATGACGATTTTTTCAACATTGTCTGTTGGTCTGTTGGCATGTTCTTGTAAGTTTACAGGACATGTTAGATATGAAATCAACTTAGAAAATTCTTTTGATTACAGATACATAATCGGTATTTTGATATCTCGAATTGTTCTCGAGATAATAGATGTTATTTTATTTTAAATTTCGTCATGATCATGTTTGCATTTTCACTGGTTTTTCTTGTAATTTTACGGTTTCATTTGATTGGAGGTTTTTACCTTAATTTAAAATTTTCCTTCGCTATTTGTTCTATTTCATTTTGTATTGCGCATAATTTATTTTCAACTCTAATATTCCTCTCATCTATATGTTTTAGTTTACTAACGCTGCCTCCAGTATATTTGGGAATTACTTAAATACAATTCTGTATTAGTAATTTGTGTTGCCTATACGTCTGTATGATTTTCCTCGTCTGCGAAAAAAAAATTGCGCGTTTCAACAACTCAGAAAATTCCTTCTTATTGGGTTTGATTAGATATGAATATTAAAACTCAATTTCTTCTTACTTTGAGTGTTATTTCGTAGTATTTCTGCGTTATTTTCTTCTCTGGTCGCATAAGTTTGTTTTTTCCTACTGTTTTCTGGTATTAATTTATGTGAATTTGAAAGAAATGTCACTAATTATCATTACGTTCGGTTATCAGGTTATTCGCTTGATCGCCAGGACTGGACTCGATCTCAGATTATCAAAATGTTGTTAATAATTAAATAAATAATTATTTTGTTGTGGCTTTATATCTCTATGTGGTCTCTATTCTTTGTGGTCTATTCTTTTTTATTTTGTTTGAAGTCGCCTTCAAGAACCTCTAGGCATGAAGTCAGTGTCCTTTGTTTTCTCTCGTTTTGTTAATATTCTTGTGGTCGACTGCATGGACAATGTTCGCAGTGCCAAAAAAAGGACATCTAATAACGTTTTAGAATTATCCAACCTGGGGGAACCCCAAAGGGACTAACTAGGTTTAATTATTGCGTAATCTAACATTTTATCTACTTGCTTTTGTGTTTTATCTATTTGCTTTTGTGTTTTATCTAATAATATTTTATTCTTTGTTAACGGTTCTATTATTTCTGCAAATTTTAATTGAGTAGAAATTGCGTACCTATTAAATAACTTCCTAGAAGGCCAGTAGTTGAATTTAGTTAAGATAATTTCTTCTGTACCGAACCACATTTCTAACTACTGCCTAATACGCATCTGATAGTCAAATCTAATTAATAGGAATTTAGGTTAAACAGAGTTAGTGCAAAGGTTAATATTAATATTACCTACTTGGAATTTCATACTAAACTGGCTAACAATTAATTCAACTGTATTACATATCTTGTTAAACTTCTAAGGTACTAGGTAATACATATATCTCCGGGCAAATTACACCTTATTAATTGCCAGCGATTTATTATACCCGAGTTGTGATCATAAAACAAAAGTAATTTCTCACATAATACAATAAATAAATTTTGGTTCAATTTTACGTTTGAGTTAATAAAGATCCAGATTGTTTTTCTTTTTTAAGGAAAAAAATCACTTGCCTTATATTGGACTCGGTTACACGGCTGTACGCAAACTGATAATTTTTGTTTCCAATTTTATTCGCACTTCAGTACATAGCGAACTAAAGGTCAATAAAAATAAAATCAGCCGACGGAAGATTTAATTTCTAACACTTTTTTTAAAGTGAACAAAAAAACACGAAAACTGAGTAAACAGAAATTAATTTTTTATTATCAAATATGTAATTGTTACAAAATAACAAAAATAACAGTAAATAAACATTTATACAATAAGTAATGCTTTTACTAAATAAAGCAGGCGTAATCACAGCATGGTATGTATTTAAATTTGATTAGGGCGGAATGTTTGCGACTAACAATAACATATTTAGAAGAAGCTTAAACCATTAATACAAATCTACTTTCTATGAACGTATTAATAAGTAGTAAAAGCTGATAGTTGTAACTGATAATACAATAATACTGTTTATCTAGAGTGATTTAATAAAAAATTATTTGTTTACTGAAAAACAGCAATAACAGCATCCCAATACAAATGAAAGGGCTACAAGTATCCAACGAATAGTGAGTATCCAAAATGTAAAGAGATATAATTCTCTATTGCAATGGAGTGGAAGTAATTCGTTGTAATTAGGTTGGTAGATTTTATAAACCCATACGGATCCTAGAAATAATACATAGTAAATGATCAGGAAGAAACTATTGTACAAATTAAAACGGATTGCTTACCCACAACTGCCCATACGATTTCAAATAGATACAAGAGATAAATCACGTAAGTAACCAAAGTAAATTCGAGTTTTCTATTAATAAATGGCAGTATTTTTGACACAATACCAACAGCACCTAAAATATGAAAAAGATTAGTTAATAATGAGATTTGCATTTAAAAATAAAAAAAATTTCACCTGCTACAATTAAATAAATTGGAATTCGGTCTTCAACAGGACATTCATTCTTCTTGATAATTCCCACGACTAACATTGCTATGTCCAGTATTAAAAGAATTATGAGTGTGCCGCTCACAGTTGCTGAAATTAACAAAGAGTTTAGTTAAGTCTTACTAGTATAGTTTCTGTTATGAGTTTCACCTCAAGATAATAGAAAGAAACAAGAAATATCGTAGTAAAGGCTAGCATTTGAAATATATTGCCTATGTTTACTTTTAGTAACAACAATATCTTACACGCAGGTTTACAAATAAATTACAAAACTTTATTTTAAAATTTGTGCCAAAATTATTTTGCTGCCATAGATGCAGCGGAGATCATATTTAAAAACCGAATTCGAGTGGAAATCTCTCACATTTTGCACCGAGAAATATAAATGTTAGGAGCGCTATATTTCGTGGTCCGCATGCCCTCAGTCCTCAAATAGACCGTTATTCTCGATCTTCCCCCTACCCTCAGACTCCCGTACTCCCTCTCCCGCTCAGATAGATATCGCCACATCTGCAGTCATTCTAAATAGAGTAATCGCACCAAAAGGTAATACTCATCCTCTGCCAGGTCTATTAGACCCTTAAAATGAACTTTTTCTCAGAATAACAGGCGCACTGTAAACCCTAGGCTCGACAATCAGGTACACCTGCTTGGTGTCTGGACTACCTCAAGCTCAGGGAAACCTTAAGTTTTTCTCTGGACTCCTCAAGCAAATCCTTTCTTTCCGAATCACCGAGGTGACCGTTCTCAGCAATGACACTGCCCGAGTGCCTTCACTGCTCGTTACTCTAGGCCATCTCGCAGTTCGAATCACCTCCACAAACAATTTTCCAAGACCCCGTGACCCCGTCTGCCGACTTCTGACCTTTTCCTGCGCTCTCCCGGTCGATGACGTCAGGGCCTCATTGGAGCGGAGAGCATCAACTTCACAGGCGTGGAGCATACAATCCAAGTCCACAGACCTTGAGCGCACTCAATGCGGGTGGTTACCACCTGCAAAAGGTCTCTTGATGCGCTCCTAATATATACCATCACACCTTCCACGCCGAACCGTCTTATGCTCTACTTGCCCAACCGGTTCAGTTTGTAAACTGTCTTAAATCTGATCATACCACTTCCATCTGCCAGCTTAGGCGGCCGACCTGCGGTATTTGTGGAGCTTTCCACCACACTTGAGCCCGCACCGAAACCGCCACAAAACCCAAATGTGGCAATTGTGGAGGTCAACATATAACGTTTTCTCTAAAATGCCCTCGAAGTCGTCGCTCCCCTCAAACCTTCTCAGGACTGCGACCGACTCATAGGGTTTCAAATAATCCGCAAAGACACACCTAGATAGTATTGCTCTAGCCATTCATTCCTACTTTTTCTTCATCCCCTTGGACCTTCCCCCGGAACATCCCGACCTTCATTGTTGCGCCGCCTTCCTGAACATCCCTGATGGTCATACTCAGATCTTTTTCCTATACATCCACCCAGTAACCCACTCCCTGAAGAGTTCTTTGAGTTTATGCCATCCTTCGCTTGCCCCTCTGCAGAATTCCCAACACAGGTCTCACCTTTGGTTCCTCTATTATCGATTAAATCCTGATAACTGATTCCTTAACAAAATTCTTCCCCGATCCTGCCTTCATTGGTACCTTCATCGCAGGCCACCACCTTCCATTAGTCGTCTATTCTGCTAAAATTGCCTGCATCCGGTCACAAACTTCAAACCATCTGGAACTGAAACCGCACTAACCGGCATAGATTCCAAAAGCTTATCAACACACATATACTCCTTATACTCCTTAAACCCCTCCCCTCACTACAAGTCTAGAAATTGACTTCGTCATAGATACTTTCACTCACACTATCCAAGTAGCATTAAAGAAGTCAGTCCCAACTAAAATCGTAAATCTTGACAGCCCCTTCTTTTCCCTGACATCTCATACAGCTCATCAAGGAGAAAAGACGCGTCTACAGACAATTTGTCAGAACCCACGATCCGGTAGTGAAGACCCAGTGGAACTGCCTCAATGAGCTAGTTAGTTAAAAAGGTGCGTTGGACATCTTTATGATCTAACCTGAATCATCGGAATGGTTCCTTCTTCTGGAACAAACTAAAAACTATAACAGGCCAGAGTAAATCTCACCATGTCTCCGAACTAAATCACAACTACCACATTGCCACAGATAGACCTTCTCGGCAAAGTTCAGCAAATCCCCAGGGACCCAGGAACAAACTTGGAACGACCCAACCATATTGCTCCTCATAGTTGTTCGCCCATCTCTAGGATCTAATGCACCCACCCCCCCAGATTCTTAAACCTACCCTGACGAACGAAACGTCAACGGCCTTATCCAGTGGAAAAAAACCTACCCTCCGGCAATGACACATTGACGAGAAGAACTTTTAATTTTCCACCCAAAACCGTCTAACCTTTTATAAACATCTTTAACCCCTGTTTAAGATGCGGTTATTTCCCTCCAGCATAGAAATCAGTCACAGTAGTAATGATTCACAAACCCAATAAGAACCCTACTAACCCCCAGTTGTCCTTATAACGTTTTGGACAAGATCTTCAAAAAAACTTTGGCCGATAGACTGAGAGAATTCTTCAAGAATGACAACCTCCAGTCACCGTTTCAATTTGGCTGCCTCATCAAGGTCCTAAATTCAGGAAAATGCGTTGCTGGTGCCTTTCTTGACATAGAACGTTTCTTCGACAGGGTCTGGCACGCGGGGCCTCTTCTCAAGCTCCTTAACTATAGAAACAGATCTGTATGAGCATGCTCCGGCTTGATCGTTTTCACCCCTCGGGCGAGGTCTGCGAGCGGGCCGGGGACCCCCCTTATAGACGCTCGACTGCTTACAAGGTCATCGACCTAAATCATGAGAATCCATCTACTATTTTGAGTACCCCTGACGGTCCATAGTCAAGACGCGTCAAATACAAATTTGTACCTTATTCAAATATCTTCTTCTTCCAAAACCACGTGTTTTATTTAACCTTAAAACATAACCCCTAATCTAGAAGCATTTAGGGTATAAACATGAGATTAACTAAAAGCAGAAATCCAAACACTATAAATGTTGATATTCAACTCTTTCTAAAGTCCCTTTCTTCGTAAGCAGTTGCCAACGGCATCCACTACCTCCAAGATGCCCACGCAAGCCCTGAAGCAACTCTTCATTGCACCGTTAGCTCGGAGCGCCTTCAGAATCCCGCCTAAGCTAACCGGTGATATTTTCCGACGCCACCTCTGTCGACAGGAAGTCTTCTCGCCGAAAAGGAGCCGAACCCGCAGACCAACTGGAGATGGTGGAAACACACTCAGGTACCGTCACGCTTGATGCAACCGTTTCCGACCTACAAATCATGAATCCCACCAACACTGTTCCAGATCAACGCGGTCTCGCCGTCAACGTGCCTTGCGTTGACGACCTAGTGGTCATCCTGCCAAACTGACGCAGGCTACTACGCCGTCTTCTCTATTCCGGAGTACCACAGCTTCGAACACCAGGATCCTCAGAAATTTGTTGCCGGACATCCGCTACCACGCCAAGAGCTGTTTCCTATCGTTCTCTACAAGCGTCGCCCTAATCAGCTCGACGCTCCTCAATGACCACGTCAACGGCAGGCCTTCTTCAAACTGATCGCCCGCGACCTGCTCGACCCCTATCCAGCAATTATCGACGGCCACAAGTTCATCTTCACCGTGACAGATCTATTCAGACGATGGGCAGAGGCTTACCCCATCAGAATCAGCACCGTCACCAAGTGCATGCGCCACATGGACGAGGATATCCTGCTTCACTTTGGTTATCCGCTGATTAACTCAGACAACGGAGTCCAGTTTGTCTGTCGACAATTGGGAGTATAAATCTGACTGACCGCCGTCTACACGCCAAGAGAGAACCTTACGAAAAGATGCAACCAGGAACTCAAGAAGACCATCAGTCTGCAGATGGCAAACCAGTCACAAGATACCTGGAACGAACATCTGCTCGCTGCGCTTTTTAGTTTGAAACACTACCTCCTTAATTTACACGAGGAAATCGAGTGCTTCTCCGCACCCCACTGCAGCTGTAGCACCGCCAGCCATTCGCCCAGAAATGCATCACACCCTTGCCGTTTCCAGGAGAACCACATGTACCTGGTCGACGTCGATGGAGGGATCGCGAAACATTACGTGGATTAGCCCCGTCGCGTCGGACCCCTCCGCAACACCCTCAAGTCCTTTGACATCCACTGCGATCTGGACTAGCCACGACGCCCAGACCAACCTGGACCCGCTACATACCCATAAAATTCCTTTCAAGCGTTTTAGTCTGAAACCTATATTTCCAGTGGGTGATGAGAAATTCAAACGGAGCAATATGGAAGGTTGGAAGGCCTTTCTAATGATGCGCTACTTGAATCTGCTTCCCATTAGAAGTTCTTGAGGAAATGACGCTCCCCTCCCATAGGAGGTTGAAGTTTAGGGTTCGAATTGTACGACAAAAAAATGTCTCGCTCCCAATACAAATCGACGTATTTTTGCGTTTTCTTGAAAAATTATTTTCGTGAAAGTTATTCAGTCTGTTTCGTTTTCGTTGGGCCATTCTGCATATAAATTTATTAACGCAGGACATGGTTAATAGATAAATTTAATATATCCATCTTTATTAGGAAATTTCAAATTTTAGATGAAGACGAATAATTAAACTCAATACGTGGTATAAAAATGTTTACAGATTAAAATTAAAATTCTCAAAATAAAAAACCCCAGAAAAATTAGTGCTCTAGTAACGACCAAAGAAAAAATAAACGTTACAACATTTACTAAAACTAATTTATTGTTATAAATTATCCCAAATGTGAAAATAATCTAGGCTATCGTTTTCAAAACATTTTCGTTAAAACGTACAATTAACAATTAACAATGTGTTCTCTAACCTTGTTATCAATTATGCAATTATTCCATTATTGAATGCATTCCAAATACGTAACTGCATTACTGTGTATGTACCCATTTAATTAGGTTAGATGTTAAATTATGAAGGTATAAATTGCACATTAAAAAAGGACGTGATAATATTTTTATGTCAGTTACAATTAATATTTTATGCTTAGCAGACAACATAAAAAACAATAATTGATTTGCAATGAACAAACATTCAGAATTCATGTCCTAGTGCTTATTAATAATATAATAATAGTTGCTTGAATGCATACGAATAACAGTTGAAATATACTACATAATAAAAAATTAAAGAAAGAATTGAATCTTTAAAATTCAAGATAAAACAATTTTTGCAAAGAAGGAAAACCGAGTCAAGACATAAACAAAAACATAAACAAACGAAAATAGGTCGTGGAAAACAAACGACTCCCAATGTAATCCTTAAAAATAGACGAAGTAACCTACATATATGACTTTTACAGAAAATATCCTTCTGGTTCGCACCAAAGCCGCTCGGAACAATTTGAGGATTTTCATTGTAAGACGCTTCCGGATATGTTAGCTTCAGTCGGTCTCTCACAGCTGAATACTCTTGGGGGAGAAAAATGTATCGATAAACTAAAGCTCGTGAGGATGATTTAGCTTTTATCGTAGAGAATCTATCTAGTTGGTTATATCAAAGAGTGCGAGCGCGCGCGTGTGTCTGTGTGAGCGGGGATATTAAAAGGAAGGAAAAGGTGGCACTTTAACGGTTAAAAGGCCATAAAATTGTTATTTATGGAGAATTTCGGTTGGAGGTAAATTAAAAAATCGTTTCGACATCAAGCTGAATATTGTTTTTTGTTTATGTGTTTATATATTTTTATTCTCGCTTTTTTTTTACTTAAGAAGTTTATTAAATTTAAGTTAGAATAAATCATCACAAAAAAAGTCAAAAAACGTAATAATCAGTGAGGGTAGGACTGTCATCGTTGATCGCATATTTTGCAGTGTAAGGTGTCCCAAATTTGATAATACTAAACGAGTATTTCTGTTACTGATGTCTGTACTTTCCAAGGCACAAAGCATTTATTTTGATTACTACAGCATTCACTTGCACTATTCAAGCTTTTTTAGTTCCATCTATTTCACCTCAAGATAGTTGCTTGATGCTGCTTCAATCCTAGAAGACCGTCTTCGATGAACGATGAACTTGTCGGACTGACAGAATACCGAGGCTGTGCCTCACACTTCTTACATCTGTTGTTGGATTGACGGTGTTGAAGTTTGTGTGTGCTGCTCTAGGCAGCGAGCCCTAGGGTGGTCTTCTTAGGCCGCGATGATGGCCATGATATCTCTGATGAAAATGCTGGCGGCTGTCAGCATTTCAGAGAGGCCGGGGGCTTCGCAAATCTTCACGGCGAGGCTCTTCAGCGCCTGGGTGAGCCTGGTTAGGTCCAGGCGTCTCAGTAGGTGGATCCAGTGGAGACCGGCGTCGCTAGGTGGAACGGTTCTTGTGGTGTCTTCCCGGGGAGGAGGTGTGTGTGTGTACGCGTACGAGTACGCGTACTTTCTGGCTCTGGCTCTGGCTGCGGAGTTACGGGGCGCGGTGATGTGCGACCCCGGTTCGATGCGCGGGTGGTGGTTGCATCGTTTGCGGGCGAGCTGGCTACGCGGGGATGCCTGGGGCACCCCCTGTAGTTGGCTGGATGCGCCCCTCCGCAGTTGACGCAGGTTGCTGGTGTCTGGCGGGTCTTGCCACAGGTCGACGTGAAGTGTTCGCCGGCGCATTTCACGCATCGTGGCGGGGCCCTGCAGCAGCGCTGGGAGTGCCCGAACTTCTGGCATCTGTGGCACTGCCCTGAAGTCGTTCTGCTGCATGGCGATTCGACGGAGATCCGGAGGCTCAGGAGGTCCGTCAGCTTGAAAATGTTCTTCGCTCCTTCTCGGGCCTTGTCTAGTACGACTAGCACCAGAGGTATTGGGACGCGCTCTGGACCGCGTCTCATCCGGTGCACCGAGGTGACAGGAAGGCCCTTACTGGAGAGAGCCTCCCGCACTTCGTCGACGGAGATGGGCTCCGGGACCCCCCCGGAGGACGACTTTAAGCGGCTTGTCTGAAGTTCGCTGATAAGCGTGATAAGGCGCTCTCAGCTCGTCCAGGACCTCTTTGATCCCCACGTAGTCCCGCTCCGTCTTCGGTTTGATCATTATTCCGTCGCGAAGGTTTTTGGCCTTCGCGACAGTCAGATCGCGCCGTGCGAGTTCCCGCAAGATGCCGACCCAGTTGTCCTTCGAGTGAAGGACGATGGGGGGTACCCGCGGGAGACGCTCGACGGGGCCTCCTCGGAGTCCGGCGTCGCCTTCCGCGCCTAGCGCGGAGAAGCGGTTCGCCGTCGAGGCCGGAAGCGGTTGGATCGTGGGGGATTCTCGGCGTCTTCTCTTATTGCGGCCGTTGACTGTGGTGAATCCGTCTTCGTCTTCGCCGTCGGTGTCGCAGGATTCCAGGATGGCTGGTTGGGAGGCGTCCGAGGCGCAGGACATCGCGCTGCCTGGGCGCTGTAGCACCTCGGAGTACGTCGGTGTTGGTGATGGAGACGCAGGTGGTGGTGTCGTGTTGCCTGCGGTTGGCGCGGAGTGCGACGGCCCGGGGGCAGCCGCGTCCACGCCTACCGGAGCAGCGTCGGCGGTGATGGGTGCATCCGTGAGTGCATTCTTGGTGATTCCAAGTCGGGCGGCGATAGCAAAGAGAGCGCTCTCCCTTGAAGCCTTCTTCTTCGCCCGCTGCCTTTGTCTCTTCGAGATCTTCTTCTCGTTGTCGGTGGTGGTGGCGGCGGCGTTGGTGGCGTGTTCTTCCGGTGCAGCCGTGGCTGAGGTCGCGGCTGTGTGGATAAGGCGCGACCTCACGCCAGTATCGGCGCCCATTTTGGCGGTACCTTCTTCCTCGTTCGCGACATTCTCCACTTCCAAGCGAGAGCCCGGGAACGCTGCCATGTATCGGTCGGCGGCGTCGGGGCCGAGGCGGGTAAGCAGGTCGCAAACAACGTCCATGTTTGGTAAAGCCATCGTGAACTGATGCTGTCGTTTCTTCTGTTTATCTTTGCACGTACCGGCGAGAGATCACCGGAGCACATGCAGTTGTAGCGTGGTAATTCAGTACACGAACCGCAGAGAGAACTCTGGATTCGTGCAGTTGAAATCTGTAGTGGAGAGGAGCTAGTGGCACGTCTGTACTCTAGCTCTGACCGCTGCAGAATGTGTGGCCCAAGACCGTCTTCCTTTGCCCGTTCTCGCTTTATACTTCTCGAGAATTCTTGTCCCAACCACGATAACACTACACACCAACCAACCCAGTCACTACTTCCTCTATCCTTCAATACCAACCACGGTGGAACACTCATTAGTCCAACACTTTTGGAAGCTCCTTCTCACGGTCTTCTTCCCGTCACCCCACATCATAGAACATTGGTGTATAGTATTCCAAAAGATATAATGCGTTTATGACTTAATTGCTGCTTAACTTACAGTAAATTTTTCAAGTTTGCCACAGCAGGGTATCCTAAATCCGCTTACCTATGAAGACCTTTTCTAACAGTGATACAGGGTCGTATTGAGATAAGCTTTATTTTTGTAAATACTTTTAAACTAAAATGTTAGAAATATAAATTAGTTAATACGGTCTTTGATTTACCCAATCGTCTGTGACACGTGCCACTGCTTGTATTTGTTGATTGTAAAATACTTACACAGTCAAAGTCATAAACGCACTATATCTTTTGGAACACTATATCTCAAGCGATTCACTTTCTACTAGAAGTTCTTCAATAACAACTATCCGTCCTACCTCTTCAACTACATTAGGTTAAGACTCAGCTCTTCTCTTTCTCATTTAACGGCCTACTTAAAAAAATTTTCTCGGACTAGTCAGCTTTTCCCAGACGACGAATATATGAGATGAGTAGGAATATCTACAAAGAAGAAAAATTGTCCAAAAAGGAAGCTGAGAGGTTTGCGTTTACAACGACGCACAGTGGTTTACTTTGTATGCCGGTGGACTTAATTGTTTATCTCAAACGATCAGTTGCGTAGGTATTATTTAGTGTTTTTACTTAAATTGGGTTTTGACCATACTTGACTTTGATGCCATATTTTTTGTATAAAAAAACGGATCCAAGTGAAAATTCTAGTTGAGAATATCCACTTAATCCTCTTATATTAAACTATATTTAAAAATGTTGGTATATCGAATTTAAGAAAAAACTGACTTCTGTCCTCCCGTAAACCAGTGTGCGACGTTCTATTTCAAAGTAAGTCACCTTGCCCGTTTAAGATTAAAGCCATAAATCAATAACTTAAAATGTGCAGATAGACCAGGCTTATATTAATTCTTGCTTTATTTTTACAACGACGCACAGTGGTTTACGCTGTATGGTGCGGTGAACTTCAACCGTGCATTTTCCTATTTGTAAGGAGAAAGATCATAAAAAATCATTCAGTAATTTTAAGAAATGTTTCCAAAGTGAAGTTTTGAAACAATAAAAACATTCAAATGAGAAATAATTTGGTTGTAGCTTTAAGTCGGAAGTCGTCCTTCTCAAGTCCAATTCTTGGAGTTCTTAATCTTCTTAACTAAATAATGAAGGAACTATGTATCAGATCAGACTATCCATGGATCTTTAAGAAAAAGGTAATAAACCCAACAAGAAATTCTACCTGACAAATATCTGTATTTGTCTGTTCTCATAATTTACTTGGCAACAAATATGAGTTTTAAAGGTAATTGTAGGTGAATGTTTATACAGTAAAAAACACAGATACGAGTCCAACAATGCTAAAAGAAAAGTGTAAGTTCTGGGTTAAATCAGTATGTGGAAAAATTCAGTGATTTCACAACGGATGGAAGTGTTTTACTTTGCAAGTTTTGTGAAGTTTCGGTAACAGCAACAAAAGAGTTTCAAATAACTCAACATCTGCAAACCGTAAAACATGAAAGTAATAAGAACAGAAAAAAGCTGAGACCTACGACCCAAGATAATTTTTGAAAACTTGTGCACTGCCTTTATATCAGCAAACATATCCTCCGAAAAATTACAAAATGAGACCTTCGCAAAGTTTCTGAAAAACCACGCTAAGTAAAATATTCCCGATAAATCAACAATATCCAAGAATTACTTGGTGTCACTGTACCAAACAACATTAGAAAAATTAAGGAACAAAGTAAAGAAATAAAAATATTTGGATATCTTTAGACAAAACAACGGATGTGGAGCAAATGTGGAGGAGAAGGACAAATCATATTTAATGACAAAGAAAGTTTTAGAAAAAAACCAGTCATTCAATTGTTGCTGCTTTTCTTAACGACGCGTTAGGCAGGGCTTTCACAAGTTCCCTTTTAACTTTTTCTCTTTTTAAAAATAACTCTCTGTAAGTTACTATTTTAAGAATTTTATCAAAATTTCAACTATTTTAATTTGAGATGTGAGTTTTAAAAATCTGGATGAATAAATTAGTATTTTATTCATAAACTAAATGCTGCTTCTAAAATATGCGATTTGTTTTATGGTAATCTTCGTCACAAATAATTTATTAAATTAGAATTGAATGTAAAAAGACACATTCAAAAGAAGTGGCAAGCTAGAGAAAACTGATAAAATGCTTGTTATTGGGAGTCAGATTAATTGCACTAGTTTCATTGAACATTTTCTGTACTTTTGTACTTTTTAGTCTTCGTAGTTTCAGGTTTTTGTGTTTTAGTCTTCGTATTTTTTGGTTTTTGTTTTTTTGTATTTTTATGTTTTTGCGTTTTGTATTTTGGTATTTTGTAGTCTTTGTATTTTTCAGTCTTTATAGTTTGGGATTTTTGTATGTTCTCATACGTACTCGAACGACGAATTCTAGTATGGAGCCGATACCGAGAGTTTCTTCTGGCCAGGGCAGAATATTTTCCTACTGAACCGAAGCGGAGGGTTTTCGTACTCTCGTACTAAGCCAAAGTTTTCTTACTGGTCCGCGTTGGATGTTTTCGTACTGAACCGAAATAGAGTTTAAAGGGTCGGATGGGCTTTTTTCATACTGAGCTGAAGCAGAAATTTTTCTTTTATAGTCGAAGATGAGGGTTTGTTTTACTGGTTCGGGCGGAATATTTTCATACTGAACCGAAGTAGGGGGTTTTGTTATGGATACGGATGGGCTGCTCTTATACTGAGCCAAAGCTAAAGATTTTCTTTATGGCTTGGCTGGGATATCTTTGCACGCAATCACAACAGAAGGTTTTTATTTTTATTGCTAAGTGTTTCTACTGGCTCGGGCTCGGGCTTCAAACTGAACCGTAGTAGAAGGTTTTTGTACGGACTCAGATGGGCTATTCTCATACTGAGCCAAAGTAAAAGGTTTTCTTACTGACCCAGAAGGCATATTTTCGTACTAAACCGAAGAAGAAAATTTTTGTATGGGCTTGGATAAGCTATTTCCACACTGAGCCGAAGAGTAGAGCTTTTGTACGGCCTCATACAAGCTATTTCCTGAGGAAAAGCCGAGGGTTCTTTTGCTGACCCAGCGTGGCTATTTTTATACTGAACCGAAGCAAAGGATTTCAGTACGAAATGTTCTTGTATTGAGCCGCAGCCAAAAGTTTTGTTAGTGGTTCGGACAGGGTACTGAAGGATTTTCGTACAGATTTGAGCTGTTCTTGTTTTGAGTCGATGTCAAGGGTTTTGTTGCTGGGACAAGCGGGATGTTTTCGTACTGAACCAAAGTAGAGGATTTTCGCACGGACTCGGACGATGTGTTCTCGTACTAAATCGAAGCCTAGAGTTTTCTTACCGTCCTGGACGATATATTCTCAAACTGAACCAAAGTACTAGATTTTCTTATGGACTCGAATGGGCTGTTCTTGATCTGAGCCGAAGCGGATAGGTTTCTTACTGACTCCCGGGATATTTCCGTACTGAACCGAAGCAGAGGGTATCTTTACGAACAGGGGCAATCTCTTCTTATACTGAGCTGAAGCCGAAAGTTTTCTTTCTGCTGTGAGTAGAATGTCTTCGTACTAAACCGAAGGTTTTCCTACTCAAATTGAGGCGAAGCCAAAGGCTTTTTACTGACCAGTGCGGTATATTTTTGTACTGAACCGAAACAGACGGTTTCCTTATGGACACAGACAGGCAGTTTTTTTGTATTTGTATGTTTCTGTGGTTTTCTATTTTCTTTCATATAACACCCATTTTAAAATCTTAGAAAATTATTAAGGATTGAGACTTGCCTATTATTCTCGACGCAACTCTTATTACCAGTTGTGTAAATTGGTATAACGCATATCCATTTCCACTCATCTGGAAATGTACACGCTTTTAAACTTAGATTAAGTATAATAATATTAACGGCAGACCTACTATCTACACCAGTCGCTGCCCTAACAGTCATTTTCTTGGTTGCATTTTCTACCCCATTCTCAGTAATATCTCTAATATTTAAACTTCCTAATTGAGCGTAATCACTAACAGGGTTAGAACTTGCACTACTAGTAAGAGAACCATAATTACTTTTGAAATATATGGTAAATACATTGCCGTGTTTGCATCAAGCATTTGGAGGCGACCGTAGACGCCCCTTAAAAAGGCTGGTGTAAAACGAAGCTCGCCTATCTTAGAAAATTGATGAAGGATAAAGTTCAAGTTTGGAAGGTATAGCACGATTTGTATTCGTATTTAGTATTTGTAAGGAGGTTAATGGAATGCGAGACCCGCCTTTGAGCCACCGCAAGTGGCAATCTGTATGGCATAGCCTGACACGTGTTCATGGTTAGAAGGAGAGCAAAGTCCGACCTTGAGCTACCACAAGTAACCCATTGAGGAATATAATTTGACAATCCATATTAGTATTTGCATACTTAAGAAGATTGATGAAAGGCGGTGCTCAATCTTAAGAAAGCTAATGTAGACCAAAGCCCAACCTTGGCGACTGTAGTTGGCATCTAGAATTGCGAAGACCCATCCGTCTTTGTATTTAGCTCCCTTAAAAGAGTGATGGAGAGCAAAGCTCAACTATTGAACATATAGCCCGACTCCTGTTAGTATTTAGCATTTTTAAGAAGATCAATAGGTAACGAAAACCGACTTTGGACCTTCATAGGTGGCCTTGAAGATGGGGAAGTCCGATCCGTCTCTGCGTTTATCTACTAAATGTAGTAAGCTGACAGAAGGAGTAGCCCGATCCATAACCTTAATTAGCTCTTTAAGGTTTTTAATGATGAGCGAAGCTCAACCTGCTTTCAAAAGAAAACCCCGATATGTCGGCTACTTGTTTCTACCTCAAAAGGACTAATGGATAAAAAGAATAGTAACGCGACGTGAGCCGACCAGAGTAGGCGTCCCAGCGTAGAGGGAATTTAGAAGCGTGCAGCAGAGCTCTGCTACAGCTCTGATATATTTTGGTTTCTTATTATGAATTAAGTATTACACGTCTTTGAAAGTTCTAAGTGTCTATTTCAGTTTTCAGTAAGGGCCAATAGACTTATAATACCCTAGATACTGGTGCCGCTTTGATCCGATCACGTAGAAAAACGGTTGGGGATAAAATAATATGTTTACTATCGTCTTACTAGACATTTAACGCTGTTTGTCCTAGTGTAACCTTTTATTGTAAGATCGAACTACTTTAACAATAAACTTAAAAAACAGATGTCATATTTTTGTTCTTGTCTTCATTGCTAGTTTATCTGGTCTATGTACAAATGGGCTAAAAGTAGTATCGTTAGAAAGGTACTTTTTCCGGACATGGAATATGCTACCTTTTCTAGCAACCCATTTACTTTCATCAAGATAGATCCACTTTCTAAACAAGAAACTAAACGTTTTGGCTTCAAAGGCCAATAGCTTTGTGGGGGAAAGCCAGACTGCCCCATGCAAGAACTTTCGAGAGACCCAATGACACCATTCGGGTGCTGATACTTAAAGTGGTGCGGAAGCTATCGATGCACAAAGATGGGCAGTTGGGGTGGTTAGTAGGAGTGGTTACTATGCAGGAACCACAGTGGAAGAAAACATGACACCTTTTAGCGATAGCTAAAACATAAATTATAAACTTTTAACATACCCAAGCAAAAAATGTCTACACCACTCAATCACATATTATTGTTTGGAGCGTATCGGTATCATAATTTCTTTCTATTCGCTGATTGAATATTACATTTCTGTCCAAAATGGGTGACAAAAAAAGGTGGGGAAGAACCAAGAAAATGACAACAGGGGCGAGAGCAGCAAGAACGGCGAAAAGGGATGAAACTCCAACTACTTCAAAAAGATGCATAATGAATCATTATGTTTGTTCTTCAAGTACTGATTGATAAGATGATGAAACATAAGAAGTCTTATCAAACAGCGGATGTTGAAATTATCGCCACTGGGACTAAAAACATGAACATCATATCAAAGAAAGTTCAAGCTGCAAAAGGATCCTGAAGAGTCTCATCAACTCTCTATCTCTGATGGAATGGTTGCAGCTGCGTTGTGTGCGGGAATATGATTTCGAGCTGTAAAGACAATCATG
>VTPC01000552.1:192326-215795 GCA_011009095.1 Ignelater luminosus
CACTGGACAACGTAGGCGTAGTAGTGGGGAGCTCATTTGCTTTGGCTCCTTCGTGGTGTTTACATCGGTACAGTCACAGTAAAAAGCATTTTTGCCAAGTTTGTTTTGATTTTGTTTAATTCATAGACTAGGTGTTGTTGTATTTGTTTTATAGTATTGTTAATTTAGTTTGTTTAATTTAGTGTTGTTTAGTTAGTTTAGTGTTTTTATTTAAGACTGTTTTAATTAGTGCTTAGTGTATTGTTTAAGTTTAAATATGGTTTTGGACAGTAAAAGCCGGAAAATTATAAACTCTATACTACAGTTTATGAAGAGGGAAGCCGATGCAGGTGCACCCATGATACCACTCTCAACGGTAAGTAAAACAAGTACTTTTCAGTTAAATATTTATTATATCAAACATGAGTTTTATTGTAGTAATTAATGTATCTTACGCTCCAATAATATCGCTGAAATAATGCTAACACAACCATAATTGTTTTGCATATTTAACAACATAACTCATACGTTTTTATGTACTTACAAGATAGTAATGATTGCTTCTTTTGTAGCTTATAGCAATTCCTCATTCAACTAGATATTACGTTCTTTCTACAGGTACAGCAACGAGTTTTTGCTGCTACTGGCATAAGTTTGCGGACCATAAATCGTATTGCTAAGGAGGGTAGAGAAACCGAAAAGGGTGAAAAACCATCATTTTCTACACCTAACAAAATTAGAAAGAACAGAAAATCAAAGGTAGCTCTGGATGATTTTGACAAGGGTGTGCTGCGTCGAATGATTATTAATTTTCATGCTACCGAAGGTGTAATACCAACGCTTACAAGGGTACATAAAAAGTTTTGTGAAGATAATGACTATAAAGGGTGTAAAGACAAATTAAGGAAAGAAATAAGACAGATAGGGTTCAAGTGGAAAAAGTTTGAGAACAACAGAAAACTTCTAATAGAAAATCATGAAGCAAGGCATCTTAGAATTAATTTTTTAAGAAAGATGAAGAAATACCGAGAAGAACGACGATCTATCATTTATATGGATGAAACTTATATACATTCTTCCCATACTCAAGAGAAAGCATGGAGCGACACATTTAATGAAGGCATAAAAAAACCAATTTCTAAGGGATCTCGACTAATTATTCTTAATGCTGGAGGTGAAGATGGATTTATACCGAAATGTTATGTTAGATGGAAATCGAATTGCAGCACAGGGGATTATCATAGTGAGATGAACTATGATAATTATGAAAAATGGATTAAGGAAAAGCTTTTGCCAAATTTACCACCAAACAGCGTGTTAGTTATTGATAATGCCCCTTATCATAACAAACATGTTGATAAGTGTCCGACTTCATCCTCCACAAAGGATGTCATGAAAAAGTGGCTAAAAGAGCGGCAGATCTCGTTTGATGAAAACATGTTGAAACCGGAACTGTACAACATCATCAAACTGTATAAACCAAGATATAAACAATTTAAAATTGACAAGCTACTAAATGATGCAGGTCATGATGTACTAAGATTGCCGCCCTACCATCCAGATCTAAATCCCATTGAGTTAGTGTGGGCGGCAATGAAGTCATATGTGGCTTCCAGAAATGTAAAATTTAGTATGAACGAAGTGACAAAATTATGTGACGAGTTTTTCGAGCAGTTTACAATAGAAAACTGGAAGTCAAAATGTGAGCACTCAAAGCGAATTGAAAAAGAGTTTATGGCAAAGGAACCTATGGTTGATATAGTGGTGGACAAATTAATAATTAATTTAACTGAGAATAGTGATGATAGTGACTTGGATACATCTGATGAAAGTGACGAAATGGAAGTAGAAGACGATAATCTTTCGGGGGTAGAAGAATTGCCAGATGACATTCATCAAAAGGTTTCATCTCCACAACCTGGAACTTCTAGCAAAAAAGTGTACACAGCCTTATAATTAGTATTGGGTAAAATCTAGATTCAAGTAATTATATTTAACTTTCGAAAAATGTTCTTTTTAATACTCAGTTTCCGATCTATCCCACAATGGACGTTAATACTCGGAACCATAAAAAACACTCAAGCTTACGCATTCAAAAATAAAATTTTGTTAAGCAAAATAAAAACTTTATTCTGCTGTTTTGCATCAGAATTATCAAACGAAAACAAAAACAAACTTTATAAACGTAATGATTTTTATTAAGTATTATGCTACTAAAATATATTTAAGAAACCCGTAGCCACTTCGCAGTTCCTAAATGTTCTAGGTTTATAAGAAAAGACAACAATGAAAAAATTCAGGAATTTCTGCATTTTCAGATAGTTAATTAGGAGTCTTGTGGTCTCTCAAATTGCTTCTAATATGTTAATGTCCTTAGTGCAGCATGTTTCTCTAATTGTCAGGTACAGAAGCTTTCGGCATCTTTTGAAGGTAATTTAACAAATTTAAAATTTCCAGTATTTAAATTCTCTCGACCTTTCTCACAACAATAAGTAAAAAAATTCATTCAGACACAGTACCCTCTTAAATCATAAATTTTGTCATCAACCATTAAAGGATTAGCAAAACTGTTTATTTTGACAATGGTTCTTTACAACTAGAACTCTTTCATTTATTCATCTTAATATATGTATTTTATGAAATGTCCGCAAAACCTGTGTTAGCAACTAAAAAAAAACGAGAGCATTAACAGTTTCTACGTATTTCAAAAGCTCATTTAAGTAAAAAGTGCTTTTTCTTGTCACGTTTTGAATTTTCTGCGGTATTATTTCTGAACAGACCATAATAGGATGCACTATACGTTTTATTTGATTTCTTTATTACTAAATTGACACAAAACCGAACATAATCCAAGTTATTCCTCTGTAATGATATGTAATTGTAAAAAAAAGTAAAGAGATTAATTTTATTATTTTATAACTTAAGTTGAGTGTTATTTATTTTTTTATTTGATTTTAACATAAAGTTGAATTTTGTTTATTATTTACCTGTAGAACAAATTAAAATACAGCTAAAGCGTTCAAAAAGATTGGATAATCTGAAGGTAATGTGTAAACAATTTACAACATGCATTCTATAAAATAATAAAAGTTGTATGCAAATTGAGTAGTTGTAGTTTTGAAATATTTTTTTACCCCGAGTGTACTTTCGCTATTTGCAATACCTCTATCTCTACCGCACACAGACTCGCTTTGTCTGTCTTCTGCGCACACCCAAATGCCTTTTTACAAAAGTTGGCCTGTAGCTGTTCTATGAATTGTTAAATCCTATCTGTGCTTTCTTCCTTTTTTATTTAAATTTTTGTTATTGTTATTATATGTATGAATTCCTACAGTATTGAAGGGTTAATTACATCGAATTTGGCACATCTTGTACAAAATCTCGAGTTCTCTATTCGTCAACATCGTTAAAGGCAGTTTTTGGTATACAATCCAACGCGCTCGTAGGTGATCGTTAGAATTATTATTGTATAATAACAGAAATAAAAAATTTATTATAACTATTATAATTATGTAACATTTATTAGCAATTGTAAAAGGTTTTTTTCTTGTGTGTAGGTTAATAAATTATGTAAGATGCATCTAGTCGACGTAAAATTGTAGCTAATCTCACTGATTAATAGCAATTGAGAGGGCACGCAAGTAACATCTACAATACTATCTTATTTTTAGGAAAAATAAATTGAAAATTAAATGAAAGGAATTCAACAAAGGTTATATTTAGTAAATTAGTCTAGTCAATTCTATGACACCTACATGAGCAATCGGTCAGGGCCACACTAATAATTATCCAGAGAATAAAAGTCGTTTAAATTAACTATTTCAAATTAATAATAATTTATTATTACTGTTTCTGTAGGTTTAAATAATGTTGATTTCATTTTTTACATAGATTTATTTAATTGAATTAATAAAGCTTAGAAAATTACTTATTATAGAATATAAAACAATTGCTTTTAGGCAATCACACTGCTGTTATATATTTACTTAAAAGGTTACGAATTTGGAAGGTATGCAATGTAAATCAGTAAATCATTAGCGCGTGTTAAATATTTATTATTCAATATTTAGTTTGTAAATTTCAAGCTAAAACAGGGAATTATGCCCTAAAAGCTTTAATTAAAATACACAACACAAATTCATCATCTGGGATTAAACTATTTTTAAAATATCTGAGAATTTATGTACATATGTAGGTATCTATGCAAATTTATTTCATATATTGTCTTATTTTATAATAATATTTATAACCTTGTAACTAAAATCTAAGTAACTAAATTATACATATAAGCAAACACAACAAAATCTAAATTATTTAAAAAAATTTTAATACTTACGATGATTCGCTTTTTCTTTAATTTGGTCCGTTACGGAACCAAAAGAAAGTTCACCCTTACGTCCCCTTTCCACATCCATGTTTTCAAAAACCAGAAATGTAAAAATATACAGTTGCACACAATGCACTGGTCTTCTGCACTGTTACTTTCAGAGCTGTATCGGTAGTGTTAAGCCGACAATACGCAATAGATGTAATAAGATGGGTGTGTGTTACGTTGTTTACAAATCGGTTACTGGGTCATTACTATGTTTAAGGCCTACGCCACGATGACTTCACACCAAATACCAAAAGCAGCGTAACGCGTAAAAATAAGTTACCTTGAGATTTCTGCTTTACGGAGATAATGGGTGCATCATTATGTCAAAATAGTACACAGTAAACTAAACTCGTGGTGCAAAAGTATATTATGGGATGACAAATGAGTAAATTATACATAATTCTGCAAAAAAGATAAAAATGCCATAAAAATGCGATTTATACAGTTTATGACTTCCAGGAAATTTTAATCAGTTTGATTGCCGTATTTAGAAATTGTATGATAATCCAACAATACGAAATTCTTAAAACTACATAAATGTATATTCGTTTCTATTTTGATTTCGTCGTGGATTTACAGATTTTATTTCCAAATGCATTAAAAATTTACTAGATTGTTATTAATATAATCAGTACAATCTATAAAAAGAAATTGGCAAACCAACATCTTCCTAAAAAAGTTCGGAAAAGTTTCTCGCAAAAACTTTATTCAAACATTCTTAAACAGGGAAAGTATTGTTCGCTTTCGTTTCTTGTATAATCGTAAAATAATTCTTAAATTAATTGCACTACAGAAGTTTCTTGTTAGTACTGTTCTCAGAGGAGCTTTGGAACAGCTTTTGCTGTTTCAGTTAATGCGGTTCTCTGATGTGTACATTTAATGACCCATATTAGATGTTCCGAGGAGCCATTCCTCTACTTGAACATGTTCACGACTTAAATAGAAACAAATTGCACAAGTTTAGTTTTTATTGCTTGTCATACGAGTATTTCATAAAGTTATTAATTAACTTAAATTTATATAAGAGATTTGTCACAGCTTAATGTCTGCACAAGTTGTGTGTGTTAAAATTCATTTTGTGTTTTCAGTTTTACCACCGTTATTATAGTAGCAGATGGTGTTTACAGACTAAAAAAAAAAAGAAAAAGATTTTAATTTACATAATGTGAACAATATTTATCCTGCCTATTGTTCATTTAAAGTACAGCATTATGCCATCAATGTTAAAAACACATCAAAATTATCCACTACAACAAATATTTGACCTCCCTCTGTTTTAGGTTTTGAGAAAAATGTTTTATTTGCTAAAATCTTAAGATTTGTTCGGTTTGAATAAAACATAACAAACGTACGCATTGAAAAGTTGGAAGCAAACTAAAAAAACATCATAACATTTTAAAAATAGCAAAATCACGGTCTTTGGAGAAGAATTCATTATTGAATGTAATCACTAGAGTTAGGATAGCTATGCATTTGAAAATGCACATTTCAAGCGTTTTTGAAGATGAATGCATGTTTAAGGGTTTTTAAAATTAAATGCATATTTTAAGGCATTCACAAAAAAGCATGTATACAAGGCTTGCTGGAAAAATTGCTGCAAATGGTTAAGAAAAACACAGATAACAATTTAGTAAATGATTTTATTGTTTTTCAAAATATTCACACTTAGCATCAATACACTTTGCATAAGCTCAAACCAATTTTTTGATGCATTTTTTCTAATCTGAAGCCAGTTGCCTAAATGCCTCAGCGGCCGCTTCAGGCGAAAAATAACGCCCACCACGCATCTTGTTTTTGATTGTCGGGAACAGAAAGAAGTCATTTGGCGCTAGATCAGACGAATACGGACAATCAATTTCGCTTTTTCACTGGCTAGACATTCGACAGTTTGTGGAGCTGTGTGGGCATTTGCATTGTCATGGTGAAGAAGGATGCACCGATTTGGATTGTTTCTTCTGATTTCACCGATGACTTTCGGCAAAAAAATTGTTGTGTACCAATCAGCGTTTACAGTTCTTTGATCCTCTAAAGATATGGTTGCCACATGCCCAGAAATACGGAAGAAACGAGCGATCTTAGATTGTTGTTTAGTTTCCGGCTCGTATGAGTAGATCCAACTTTCGTCACCAGTAACAATGTCGTACACTAAATTTGAACGACCTCGGTTGAATTTTTTTAGCATTTCTTTGCACCAATTTGTACGATTCTTCTTTTGAGCTTCGCTCAAATTATGTGGAATTTAGCGACCGCAAAGCTTCCGTACGTTTAAATGATCCTGTAAAATCGTGTGTATTGCTGATTTAAAATCAATGAAAACACGAAAAAGGTAGTAAATAACATTATAGTAAAAAATAAATTACGTGGTTTACGGGCATTAAAAAGTATATTCGGTAAAATAAATTAAAAGTTGAAGAGTGGAAACGATAACGCAATACGTGGAGGTGAATAAAACAAGTGGCGCGCACACCGGGTGGATAACTTAGTTTGTAAACAAACTGCAGAGACGTATTAATAAATCTTAAATAATAGCAAGGTGTAAGAATAATGTATAGATATAAATGGACATAGATAAAGCGATATTAAAACGAAAGCGCAGAGTAATAGTAGCAGACGGATAACAGCCTTTGTGAAACACAAAAGGAAAAAGAGCTTAGAAGACATTGAAGAAAATAAAGAAAAACTATTTCAAAGAATCAAAAAGATTTTGAGATCTCCAACTAGAATACAAAAAGACGAAGAAGAAGACTAAAATAATACAGAAAGGGAAATGGAAGAGTTAATAAAAGAAACTAGAGAGGTGAGAAGCGAAATTAGAGAAGTGCGAAAGGAAATGAGAAGTGGTTTTCAAGAGAATACAGAGGAAATAGAGAAGTTGAAAAAGGAAATAGAAAAAAAAGAAAGAAACATCAAATGATGAAAAACAACAACTGTGGTCCAGAATGCAAAATCTGGAAAACAAAATTAAAAAATAAGAACAGAATAGAAAAATAAGATAGTAATAAAAGGAATGCAAATTAATGAAACACAAATAAAAGGAAAAGTCGAAGATTTCATAACAAATACAGTCGGGGTAAAATTGAATGTAATAGAGGCATACAAAGTTGGTCAAATAACAGAAAAAAAGTTATTATAGCAGTAATACAAATGTGAAAACAAAAACTCGAAATAATGGCAAATAAAAGAAACTTGAAAGGGAGAAAGATATAAATAGAAAACGGCTTAACCAGAAAAGAAAGGGAAATACAGAAGAAGATCGTAAAAAGAGCTAAAAAGAATCTAGGATAGAAAATGAAACAGAAGTAAGATATCAAAAACTGATAATAAATGGTCAGCTGTATGAGTGGAACAAGGAAGAAAAAAAACACTACAATATAATAAAGCAAATGAGAACGAAGCATTATCAAAAAAAAATTAAATAATCAGAGTAGCAGCATGGAATATAAGAACATTGCTAGCATTACTTACTTAAAGAATTAGAGAAATATATTACAGCAATACAAGCAATAAGATGGAAAGGTCAAGATAAAATCAGCAAGCAAGAATTTATGTTATTGTACTCAGGAGAGAAAAAAAAGTTATACAATAGAGTAGGATTTATAGTAGATAAAATATATAAACACAAAATAATATGTTTTGGACCTGTAAATGGGAGAATATGTCACTTAAGAATTAGAACAAAACCAACACACTTATCTTGCGTATATGCGTAAACGTATATGTACCAAGAGAAGATACCGACCAAGAAGAAAAAGATCATCGATACACAAATAACAGCACAAAAACAATACAGCGCAGCGAAGTTAAGAGGAATGAAGGATGCACAGGGAAATAAAGAATATGGAAAAGACAAGATAAAAAACATTTCGAAAGAACATTTTAAAAAACTATTAAAGGAAATGAAGAAGAGCAGATACAAGAGACAAACACAGAAGAAGATAATGGAATAGTAGCATATCCAGCATATGAAGGAGTAAGAACAGTAATAAAAAGAATTAAAAATGGCAAAAATTTAATAAGACGAATATGGGAAACAGAAACAATGCCAAGAGAATGGAACAAGGGAGTATAATGTCTACCTAGAAGATACTCACTACGCTAATAAAAAACTGACGAATGATACAGAAAACAACATCAAACTAGATTCAGACCAGGAAGATCAACGACAGATGATCTGCATGTGATGCTACAAATAATAAAAGAATCATACGAACGCAATATGGAACTGCCTATGTTATTCATAGACTTTAAACAAGCATTTGATAAAATCAACCAAGAAAAAACTAGGTAGTTGAAGAATTGAGAAGAAGGAAGATGCCCACCAAGCTAATTAAATTAATACAAATGACAATAGGCAAAACAACAGTAGTAAGAAAAAAATAAAGGCGATACAGAAGTCAGCGACATTATTTAATGTTGCACTAGATGGAGTAGTTAAGCAAACACAGATAGACGAAATAATAGTAAATAAAAAAACCCAATTAATCGTGTATGCTAATGATGTGGTAATAATATCAAGATCGAGGCGCGGACTAACAGAAGCATTTCCAAAATTGGAGAAAGCAGCAAAAGAAATAGGACTTACAATAAATGAAAGTAAAACTAAATACATGAAACCGAAAAGATAAAAATAGGTAAATTCAAATTTGAGAAAGTTAAAACATTCAAAGGTTTAGGGATCTAATTAAGAAGTAATAATGAGAGAAATGAAGAGATGAAATGTAGAATACAAGCAGGGAACAAAGCGTTTAACCAAATCGAAATGTAGTACTCAATAAAGACATCAGCAGAAAAACAAAGATCATACGTATATAAATGTTTAATTAGACCAGTAGCGGGAATGATATGTACAGCACAAAAAGAGGAAGAACAAATACGAACATTTGAACGGAAAGTACTAAAAACAATTCTGAGAGTGAAGAAGATCGGAGACAAACCATACATGAATCACGAAATACTACAACTATGAAAGAAGAAGACATAATAGGAGCACAACGAATCGGATGGTTTGGACAGGTAACGAGAGCAGCAGATGATAGATCAAGAAAAATACCAAGTCGAAGCCAAACGAAGAAAGAACAAAAGGAAGGCCAAGAATAAGGTAGTGTTTTATAAGAGTTCTTTTCGGAATTAGTTGTGTGATCTTAGAACAACGCGACGCCGCGTCATAATCATGCCGAAATCTTTGTGTAAACAACGTAAACAATCAAAGCAACTTACTGCTATTGTTTTTTTGTTACAGACTATACGATCATTATGTCAGCTGCGTATAAAGGGTTGCATAACCGACACAAAAAAAATCGTTCCAAAAATATAAATAAATAGTATAAATTTCTTACTCGAAGGTGATGTCATTATATCATGATGACGTGCATCGTTTGATTCGGTTCCTCCACTACAACAAATTTATTGTTGGCTTTAGTACTGAATTTCTATATACAGGGTGTTACTAAATTGCATGGAACAAATATAAGGACGTTATTCTACGACGAAAAATAGGAAGAAAACCTAGATAAAATGTTTTACAGAAACTCTTCTCTGTAGGGTTTAAAGCTTTGCTAAAAAAGGCAATTTGTTTTAAATAACTCCGCAACAGCTTGAGCTGCAGTAACAAAATGTCTTGTGCGTGTACTACTTATCAAGACCTTTATTTGCATTTAACTTATAGAAACTGATTTTGTTGCAAGAATGGTTTTGGAGATAGGGGACCGTTTTACTCTCTCAAACTTTTCTGAAACTTAAAGCAGCCATGTTTCATTTGGAAAAATCTTGCCTCCTCAGTTATTTTCATTAACATGCACATATTGGCCAATAGACCCACAAAAAATACCAGACGTTATTGATTTCTTCATAATTAAAAATATTCCTGCAAACTTCTGCTGCATGGAAGAAGGATGGGATTTGAACTCCGATCATTCGTCAATTATACTGACGCTGAGTGAAAATATAATTAAGAAAAAAAGACTCTTAACCTTGACTAACAAAAAGGCGGATTGAGAGAGTTTTAAAATTTACCTAAAAAGAAAAATACAATTAAATACATCTCTGAAAAGTGTTAAACAACTAGAAGCAGAAGTTTAGTTATTTAATGAAATAATACAGCAAGCAGCCTGGAATAACACCCATGTTACTAAAGGACACAATTATCCTAGAGAAATTAAAGAATTAATTAATGAAAAGCGCAAACTGAGGAAAAAATGGGAACAATCCAGAGCGCCAATAGACAAAACTAACTTCACTAGATTAGCACAACAATTGAAAAGCGCTATTAAACAGATTAAAAATGAATCGATAGGGCTGCACTTGAAAAATCTAACAACTGATTCAAACACCGAGTATTCATTATGAAAAATTACTAAAAGACTAAAACGATCAATAAATCAAATCTCATCAATACAACTAGAAAATGGTAGCTGGGCCATAAGCAACAAACATAAAGCTAACAGATATACAGAACATTTGGAAAATACCTTCAAACCAAGATAATGAACCGAGATGGGATGAACTAGTTCAAATAGAAGAAGAAATTAAGTTAACTTCCCCTAAAGAAGTAATGAACGAAATCAAAGATAACATCAATCCGAAAAAGATCCTGGCTTTGATTTTTAAGTACAGGTGAGATACTGAAAAAAGCTCCCTAGGAAAGCTATAGTAAATTGACCTACTAGTACATAAACTCAAAACCTTCCTACCAAATTAGTATATACAAACATTGGAGTCCTATATATCAGAAAGATATTTTCAAATTAAACAAAAAGATTCCAATTCAGACTTAAGAGAAATTAGAGCAGGTGTTCCACAAGTGTATTGGGTCCGGTCCTATACCTGCTATACATGTGTAACATTGCTGTACTAGAAAACGATACTATCTCCACCTTTACGGACGACTCTGCCATTCTTGCAGTAGGAAACACTAGTGAAGAGGCATCTAACAAGTAGTTCCAAGTAGCAGTTAACCGAATTCACGAATGGACCAATAAATGGAAAATTAGGCTAAATCTGTTCGTATCAACTTCACCAATAAAAGAGTACAAAGTATTCCAGTTAAAATTAACAATACCCAAATATCATAAGCAGATACTGCAAAATATTTGGGTATTACATTGGACGCCAAACTGCACTGGAAAGTTATTGTCAAGAAAAAAAGAGGAGAACTTGGTATAAGATACAAAAAGATATACTGGACAATTGGAAGGAACTCCACTCTGTTTGTGCATAATAAGCTGCTACTTTACAAGCAAATACTAAGACCTGTATGGACCTACGACAGTCAACTTTGGGACTCTACCAGACCAAGTAACATCGCGATAATGCAGAAATCCCAAAACAAAGTACTGTGGAATATCGTAGATGCTCCATGGTACGCAAGACATGGAAATTATAGATAAAACTATTAAGAAGGTAGCAGAAAGTCATGAACAGCGACTCCATAATCATGTTAACATCGAAGCCATCCAGCTGCTCGACAATACTGGACTAATGAGAAGATTCAAGAGGACTAAGCCCTTTGAGTTAGTGTAGTGTGTTAAGCGCAAAGCAGAGCGTAGTGCTTGTGAGTGCTTCTGATAGAGTTAGTGCAAACAACAGAATATAGTGCTTGAGAGTGTTGCATGTTAGACATAGTGCTTTTCTATTAACTTAGGGTAAGAGATGTTATTGGGTAAGCTCTTAATTTTAAGTAACACTATTAATTTAGAATTAAAGTAAAATTGCTTATTGGTCAATATGACCAGATTGTAATCGTATAAGCATCAGTGGTGTTTATTAAAAAAAGATTAACATACAGATTTTCTGAAAACACTCCAAAAAATAAAACACAAATTTCTCCAATAAAACTAAAATTTATTTGTAACTATGGCTTTTCGTCTGTGATCAGAGACTTTATCAAATTAAATACTCCATGGGTACATAAACTATCAAGTCCTATGTACCAAAACATCTTAATGATGACGGTTAATGAATTTTGTAAATTTTCATTTTGATTTTGTGAAAATTTAGTGGATAAATTAAAGTTAATATTATAGATCACACGTTTTCAAACGATTGACATTGATAATACCCCGAGTACAGGTACTGGCTAAAATTTGAGAAATGGGTACGGTTTTATTGTTATAAGCAAATCTTGGACCTAGTTGTAATGTTTGGGTTACGTATTGTAGTATATGTTTGTTACTTAGGTTTTCTATCCATTGTGCTTGTTTTTCCGGTTGTTGATTGGAGCTCTCTTGGATTTTCTTTTCTTCTAAACATTGGATCTGTTGTTTTAACTGTTCTTTTATTATATTAGATGTGTGCGCCTTTGATTAGGATATTAAGTAATTTATTGTGGAGAATTTGGCAAATAAAGAATCGCAATATAAATTTTAATTTTGTTGGTTTCAATTTCAAGGGAACAATCAATAAGAATAACTATAATCCTTATAATTGAATCTTTTATGTAGTCGTTCCGAGTTAAAAAGAAAATACTTTATAGATTGTACTCCTGGCAAATCAAAATTTCTAACTAGGTTATGTGCATAGCAAAAGAAATTTTAGTTTTGAGTAATTTATCTGGTCAAACACTAGTACCTCAATTATCCTTAATTAGATATTGAATCTCTCTGTATATAATTTGTAAGAAGGAATTTTATTAATCTTACGCATGGACTTATTCTACCTTAGTAATACTACCTTTGTTTTCAATTTATATCATCCTTTGAATATCTAAACTTTGATCAAAATTTGTGTCAGAAACAACCGAACAATCTATTTTATTTCAATACATAGGGCGATTCAAAAGGTGTAGACATGAAATGAAGTGTAACAGGTAAGTGCTGGTGATTCTAATAAAATGCAAGCATCTAACAGTAAGTCTCGATTTAAGTTTAAGTTGCTGTCTGATTTATAATTTACTACAATTTAATCATTGCTATTACTATAACAATCTTGTTTTTATCTTTCTCGTTTATTCAGTGCATTTCTGGGGTGATTTTTATTTATCAATGCTGTTATTTTGGATTTAAGTTTATAAATGAAGATAACATTCACGGAGGCTATGCTAAAGACTATTCTATTTAAAATCTCAAACGTGACTTCTCATCATGTTTGTTTGTCATACAGTTCACAAAACCATGTTTTCTTGTACAAAAATATTGTTAAAAAATATCAGATAAATAATTAAAAACTACGAATACAATTTATACCTACCTAACAAACTTGACTGGCGATATTGTGTAACAAATATTTTAAATGCTTATCAACAATAGCGTCTAGCTCAGGTGTTTACAAAAACGACAACAGTCTTGTTCGAGTATTTGTAACGAAGAGTGCTCGGTCGTATCATTTTCTTTTATAAAACTCGGTTGAATTGAATTTTTATTTTATTTTCTCTTATAAGACTGATTTTGTTATTTTTTGTAAGTGTGTGAGATGACGTTATTTTACGTGAATATGCTTCCCTCTCCTGGTGGGTTGAAAAACGTTAGCACAATTTCCGATAAAAATGCAACAACGTTTGGTGATATGGCGGATATATAGAAACACCTGATTTGCCAGTAAAAGAGACAATGGACTGTCAGTCGCTGCCACGCAGTACTCCTCGTGTTTTCAACACCAGTAAAGATAAGTACTATAATCTATTTTAAATTTACGCATATGTTGAAAAAACTAACCAACAAAGACTCGGCCGTCTGCATTTTATGTACGTGGGTCATACATTGCACAACAAATTAAATTTGAAACATATTATTACCTCAAGCAATAAAATTGGAATAAACAATTGCAGAGCGAACGTTCTAATAAACAACAAACAATTATCAAATGAAAATTTGAAAGCGTACATTCCAAATCTTTTATTAACGAGAAAGGGAGTCATTAAACAAGTATCCTTCTTTGATTGTTACTCAAACCCTGATGATTTCTTTTGAAGGTAACATTCTTCCACAATAGGAAGTCATTAAAAGGGTAATTTTTTGTTTCCAACCTTTTGTTTATCAGGGTACTGCAATGTTACAAATGTCTAAAATATGATCATATTGCCAGCTACTAAAACTGCCGGTGCTAATTGCAATAAAAAAAAGACGACGGACATGTACGCAATGAAATGTATAGTATATTCTGTAAAAATTCTGCACACAAATCTACTTCGAAACTTTGTCCGTACTTCCTCAATCAACAAAAAATTAAAAAGCATATGGTAACAAATAATATCTCCTTTGTGGAAACAAAAAAACAACTCTACAACTTCTATGATAACTCCATAATTTTTCAGAACAAATTCGAATTTTTGGATAACACAGACGTTACTCTCCCCATCCTTCCCTCCTCATTATTATTTCAAAATCGCCAGGAAGGTGGTTCTGACATAAACTTAGTTTTCACAACCTGTTAAAAGCTCTTTCACTTAATTCATTCCTAAAAAATGGAAAGCCAATTCATTTTTGTTTTCTCACACTCAACCTCTTCCTCTCTTTCTATTTGTTATGGTCCCATCCAAGCCCTTAGATCCTGATCCTTATCGTCCTTCTTTTCTGCACGATCTAAACAAAAATAAAATGATAGACAGTCTCGTTCACTTTTTTATCGAAGCTCTTTCAAATATAAGTAATATAAGAGATTTGAAGCAAATCAGTAGTCAATGTTTAGAAGGCAGACTTTGTAAGATGCTCGACGAAGCCATTTATGGATAATTACAAACCGCAATCACTGCGCATAATGAAGTGGAAGGCTCGTTCTGCTGTTTCCAACAAACATAGTTTACATTTGTTTTTAAACTCGCAAGTAATTGACATTGCCTTAATCAGAGAAACCTGGTTTAAACCAGAGAAGAGATGTTAAGTTTAAAAGGTATAACATTATTAGGAAATATTGAGAAAATGGTAAAGCTGGAGTTGCTGTTCTGATCAATAATAAATTACCTTTTCGTGAAATTGCTATACCGTCTAATCATAACCCTAATATTCTTGTCTGTGGCATTCAGTTAGTCTTACCTCATTCTATACTCTTTACTCTCAATATATCGACCTACTCAAGATCAACCTTGTATTAGAGACTAGGAAAACATTTTTCTTACAGCCCTGACTCTATTGTAATTGCTGGTGACTTTAATACCCATAGTCGGTCCTAAAGATCTCATATGGAAGACCAGATCGGTGCTCAATTGTTACAGGTTGTGGATTTCCTAAATCTAGTGGTCCTTAATGATGGATTGCCTACAAAATTACCGGTCTCTAGTGGATCTCAATCCGCTATCGATTTATCCATATGCTCAGCAGATATAGCTTCCAAACTGCATTGATCTATTGTGCCTGATTCGTTGTAATCTGATCATTTTCCAATAGCTGAGAATCCAACAGCGACAATCCGTTGCAAAAAAAGTTCAGTTTTTTCCCGTATTTGTTGACACTAAGATAGATGAGAGAATCTACTAAATACTTCATTTTCATGTTTATAATGGTGGTTTACTCACGTTTAGCCTCTTTTGTCCAAACTGTTTGACTTGAAAAATTGTTTGGAATGATAGATGCCTTAGCCACATTAGTCACCGATATTCAATTTTGATTTTCTAAAAACGAATATCTTGCTGCTATGTTTCTTGATACTCCGTTGATCTCTTTATTCTTCGAGATAAACTTATCCAGTTTGCCGTTCTTCAAAATATTGCCAATACAATCATTCGGTTGTATTATAATCGACAATTGTATGTTCGATATACTTCGTCTGATATCATCGGTCCTCAACAGACTAGTACTGATTTACCTCTGGGTTTTGCACTCAGTCCTATTTTATTTAACATTTATCTGCAGATTTCCATTCTTTTTTGACCTATACAAAAATGATACAATATGCTGATGATTTCTGTTTGTATGCACAACATAAAAAACTCTACATCAACTTATGAATTCGATCATTCAGTGGTACTTTAACAGCAGTATTACGCTTTTTCCTACCAAGTCGGTAGTTGGTTTCTTCACTCAGTATAATACGTTTGAAATGCACAGTGTTGCCTTGGACAATGTTATTTTTCCGGTTAAAAACACAGTTACTTATCTAGAGATGACTCTCCATAAAAAACTCAAATATACATCGACCATCTGGTTGCCAAATGTGATAAAGGTTCCCATTTCTGCATTCTCTTTTAAAAAACCCTAGTGATTATGACTGTATCTTCGAAGGATCTGCAAGTCCTTCACTTTTTTGAAAAATCGGTATTGTCCAAAATAAAACTTTAAGAATATGCGTGGTAGTAATGTGCTCAACCTCCACGGAACCCTTGCATGTAGAGGCTATCGAACCCTCTTTAAGTCTATGACGAAAAATGGTTCCTACTTAAATCCATGTTTGAAATTCAATTCTTTGTTAGTTAAATGCTTTTGACTTAACTAATAAGTGTTCAAGTGGTCAAAAAACAGTTCTCCTCTACTATGTGAGGCTTTTCGCAACTTGGTTACTTTTCATAAAAAGGTTTCTCAACCGAAATGGCAATTCAGCAATTTTCATGATTTATTTGTTAAAGTTGAAGTTACCATTCTAACACACTCATCAAACGCATTAATTGGTTATAGGGATTTTACTTGAATTTACGCAGATGCATCAAAAACCCTTAATGGCGTTGACTGTGCTTATCTTTTGCCTCGAACTGGTCCATATTAAAATTGGAGGTCGACTACAGTTTATAGAACTGAAGTGGTCTCATTTCATCAACCCACTGAATACGTTGTGACTAGCAACATTACAGAAGGACTAATCTTATCTGATTTTTTGTAGATACCCTCGGCGTTACAGAGTTTTATTGACCCGAACGATTTGTATTTTTTTTTGTATGAGTTAAAGATTTGGGTCTAATTGGCAATAAAAAAAGTTGACCCTCTAGCCAAAGAGCCTACTACATTAGATGAAATTCTATTTTTTGAGTCAGGTTTGTTCGATCTACTATCCATCTGCAAGTAAAACATGCAAAACGACCGGGTTGCGATATGGACCGATTACTGATTCACACATGAAACCTACCATTTGCCTAGGAAATTTATTATTAGCATTAATCGCATG
Organism: Ignelater luminosus; assembly: GCA_011009095.1. Taxonomy (NCBI): domain Eukaryota; kingdom Metazoa; phylum Arthropoda; class Insecta; order Coleoptera; family Elateridae; genus Ignelater; species Ignelater luminosus. The sequence continues at coordinate 209,704 of VTPC01000552.1, forward strand.
AGGCTTGGCCATACATCATATCTTGTGTCTTTAACCCGAATGGGAGTTTTATAATATCTTCTTTGTGAATTGTGCGGCGTGGAAGGTAATATAGGGCATATTTAGTTTGTTGCTTCGATAGCTTGCTTTTTTGAATAAAAAACTGAATATACCTAATTGCTTGAAAGGATGGAGTTTGTTGTACGAAACTTGGCCATTCTTTGTTCTACCACGAATCCAAAGCAAATGGTTTTGTATAAAAGGATTTAATGGCAAAATTTTACTTGCCTTGTATATTTTGCGTGTATTCGACAAGTTCTTGTATTTCGGTGGGAAACATTCTTGCTGCACAATTTTGATAATAAAATCGAATGAATTTTCTAATTCGACACTTTCTTATCTGTTATCTTTGTGTCTTCACATTTGAGATGAAACGCATGACATATGCAGTAACTCTGTATATTTTTGAAATGTTCGAAAACCTGTGTAGTAGGCCGGAAATGAAATTTTTGGTTTGTAACATTGTTATAACTACCACTAAACGTTTCTCTGGAATATCAAATTCTAAATTTGTTTCTTGTATATTCCAAAGTGAATTGTCAACTGCAACAAATTCAGGATCACGCCACCACAATTTTGAACCATAAAGAAAATTGGGTGTGGTACCTCGTGAGATTAAATCCGCGGGGTTCTCTGATGATTGCACATGATACCAATTGCAACAATGTGTTAATGCTTGAATTTGATCCACTCTAATCTCTTCTCAATGACTCTATTGCCCTGTTAACTAAATTGGCCAATAACACTGCTGCACATAACTCTAATCTTAGTAAACTAACTGATTTTACTGGTGCGACCCGCGATTTTGCATAAAGCAAGTTTGACACGATTTTTGTCGTTGTTCTGTACCTTATGTATAAGCTCCGTAAGCTCGTTTAGACGCATCGGAGGATCCATGCATTTCAATTGTTATATATTCTGAAATCATAACGTGTCGCGGTATTTTAAATGCATTAATGACGAGCAGTTCACTTTGAAGTTAATCCATTTAACTTAGCTTCTTGGATAATCTCATTCTTAACTTGCAAACCTTGTAAAATATTTTTATTATTACATAACCATTTACGCAATTCGAACCCTGCGCTCAATAATATCTGTGATATTTCCCCTTGAATTTTTAGGATTTCTCTTTCTAAGTCGGCGCCCGTTAGCAAGTCATCTACATAAAAATCTTTGTTAATTACCCCATTTGCGGTTGGAAAGTGTAATTTGTTGTCAATTGCTAACTGAACGAGACACCTGATGGCTAAATACGATGCGGACGTTGTGCCATATGTAACAGTGTTTAATTGATAGCACTTCAAGTCTTTGTTTGCACTATATATATGTTAGCTCTACAGGCCTAGCAGGCCGATGGCTTGGTTCACAATTTTTCTCCATTCCTTTTTGCTCCCCGTCTTCTCTTTCCACTGGGTTAAATTTAATTCTCTTATATTTGAGTGTACCTCTTCTTTCCATCTTAATCTTGGTCTCCCACGTTTCTTTTTACCACCCACTCTGCTTTCAAAAACTGTCTTCGTTGTGCGATTTGAGTGCATTTTCATTATATGTCCCAACCATCTCAAACTATGCGCTTTCACTACCCCTGTAATGTTGGATTCATCATATAACTCCGCCAACTGATGGTTCGTTCTCCTTATCCATCTGTCTTCCACTTTTTTCTTCCAAAAATCTTCCCCAGCACTTTTCTTCGCCCCCCCTCCACACACACAGTTTATTTTGTTCTCTTATTCCCGTTGTCCACACTTTACTTCCATAGGTAACTACTGGCCTTATTACTGATTTGTACATGCGCACTTTAAGCTCTTTTGATATTGATTTATTTTTAAGCACTCTGTTAAATGCGCCAACACATCGATTACCTGCTATTAACCTTTCGATTAGTTGTATCCCTGGTTTTCTAGTAAAAACTGTTTCAACATATTTGAACGACTTGTCTTCATCGAATTTATACTTCTTCCTGCTTTCTATTGTTATTTCAATTTCTTTATTTCCTTCAAACTCATGATCTGTCCATGCCATAAATTTTGTCTTGTCTTGATTTATCTCTAAACCCATCTTTGTGGTTTTAAATGCCAGCCTGGCAAACATATTCTGTAGTTCTTGTCTACTTCTTGTTAAAATAACTAGTCATCTGCAAAAGCCAGACATGGTGGCCGGATCTAGTTATATTAGCTTCCCTTGTTACCTTTCTCAAAGTGACATTGAACAAGACCGGTGACACTGGATCTCTTTGTCTGAGCCCCTCCTTCACTGTGAACTTTTCTGATGTTATTCCCTGTACTTTTACACTATTCACGGTCTCAGTTGAGGTTAGTTTAACTAGGCTTCCTATCTAAATTTAGGACTGACAGGCTTTAAACAGCTGTTCTCTCTTTACTTTATCATACGCTTTTCTAAAGGGAGGTACGTTTTCGTTTATTATCTTCTCATTAAACTTTTTTCTCTTCTCTCAAAATCCTTTTGGTTTTAGATCTTTGATTTAAGTATGCTTCCGTCGCTATGTATGTTTCTTTCTGTAGCATAGTTAATCTCAGTTTTATTCTTTTTTTACTTCTTGCTTGCACTCTTCGTCAAAACCAGTTTTCTCTCCTATTTCGCCATCCATTTTTTCAGTTAGCTTATTTTTTATGCACACAGGATTTTATAAGCAACATTAAGGAGAGCAATGCATCGGTAGTCTTCGCACTTTGCTCTATCTCCTTTCTTGAACAATGGGTGTAATAATTCCTGCGGTATTTGTTCTTGCACCCAAATCTTGTCCAATAGATTATGCATGTACTTTACTACCTCCTCACATCCATATTTAATCATCTCTACAGTTACTCCATCTTCTCCGGGACTCTTATTGCTTTTTAGATTTTTTATTATCTCTTTCACTTGTTCCAGACTTGATGGTGAAGTTACATGTTCAGGTATTGGTTCTTCACGAAGTTGTTTATCAAATTCTCCGTACCCCCCTCTCTGCTCTTCCTCGCCATTTAACAATTCTTCAAAATAAACCTTCCATACTCTTGCTAGTTCATCCTCACTTCCTACCAATTCTGCGTCTTTATTCTTGTATAATACTGTCCGTGTTTGATAGCCTCTCTTTTCTTTTTTATCCCTTGGAATACACTTCGTATCACTTTCTTTTTATAATTTTCTTCTCTTTCGTTTATTATCTTCTCATTAAATTTTTTTTTTCTTTTCTCTCAAAATCCTTTTGGTTTTAGATCTTTGATTTAAGTATGCTTCCGTTGCTATGTATGTTTCTTTCTGTAGCATAGTCAATCTCAATTTCATTCTTTTTTCACTTCTTGCTTGCACTCTTCGTCAAAACCAGTTTTCCTTATAATTTCACCTCTCGCTTCTACATTCAATCTCCGCTTTTTCCACCCCTTCTCTTAATGCCTTCCAGAGACTTTGAATATCTTTCCTATCTTCCCTTTATTTCATATTTGTTAAATATCTGCTTAAATGATTTGCATAATTCACTTTGCCTTCTTCTCTACTTAGTTCTCGTCCCTCCTTATCTATAAATTTGCTTCTCTTTTGATTTTTTATTTGAGGTATTAACTGTTTTATTTTCATTTCAACTATAAAATGGTCTGAATTCGCATCCAGGTCTCTATAACGTCTTATGTTTAGTATGTTTTTCTCTTCAACTTTTTCAATTAACACGTGATCTATCTGATTGGCGGTTTTACCGTCTGGAGATCTCCAAGTTTCTTTGTAGACGTCTTTTTGCTGAAAGTGGGTGCTTTTTATAATTTTGTCCTTTTCCCTTGCAAAATCAATTAACACATAACCATTTTCATTCGTTGCTATATGTTTGCTGTATTTTCCTATAACTAGTTGAAACACCTCTTCTCTTCCATCTTAGTGTTGGTATTACCCAGGACTATTTTAAAATCATATTCTTTATCAAACCTATTCTAGAACTCTTTCTTATCCTCTCTTTGTTCTTGTTCTGTTGGTGGGTGAAAGTTTAAGAAGCATATTGTCTGGTATTTTCCTCTAAGTCTATGCAGCACATTCTGTCCGAAATGGGTTTGAACTCCACTATTGCTGCCTTAAAATTTTTACTTATGATGAAACCCGTCTCTAACATTCTATTGTTGGCTCCACTGTTCAAAAATAAATAGTCGTGAATTTCCACTATTTTGTTTCCTTTCTGTTTAGACTCTTAAATGGCCATCAAATCAAACTTGTTGCTTTTTAATTTCTCTAACTAAACTTTTTAACGCTCCAAATTCATAACTACCTTGGACGTTCCACGTTCCACCACTTTGCGGCGCATGGATCTTGTTTTCTGTAACTTCTCTAAGTCTTTTCTCTAGCACTTTTTCATACACTTTACACGCAGTACAGAGGAGTGATATTCCCCTATAGTTGCTACATGCTCTTCGGTCTCCTTTTTTGTACAGAGGTACTATTACTGATGTTTTCCAGTCATTAGGCACTTCCTGAGTTTCCCATGCTGTTTCTATTATTACGTGAAGTAAGTCTAGTCCCATTTCACCCATATACTTGAGCATTTCAGCCTTTACGTTGTCTATTCCTGGAAATTTTCCATTTTTTAGTGTTTTTATGGCTTCGTTAACTTCTTCCTTCCTTATTCTATTATTCTCTTCGACAGGAGTTAATTCAATTTTATTGTTCGGTTTTCTATTGCCTATTTCCTGTGCTTCTAACATCTATTTAAAGTATTCGCCCCATTTTTTTATAATCTCTGTTGTTTCTGTTAGAATTTCTCCATCTTTATTTTTGATTTGTTTCACTGTTTTTCCTTTCTCTCCTTTCATATTTTTTAGGGCTCTGCAAAATAGTTTTTGGTTGTTTTTACTATTGCCTTCCATCCTTTCACCAAAGTCTTCCCATTCTTTATTCATAACTTCTTTTATTTTATCTTTTACTATCTTTCTAGCTTCCTTATATTTATTATAGGACTGTATTGTTTGCAACCTTAAGTATTCTTTCCATGCTTCTTTTTTAATCTTGACCACTTTTTTTACATTCTCATTCCACCAGTGTGTACTTTTCTTCATCCCTCTTGTTATTGTGACTCCACATGTTTTACTTGCTGCTCTGTTTAATATTTCTTTGAATATTTTCCACTTTTCTTCTAGATTTCCCTGACTTATTTCTTGTTTTCTTTCCTCTATCTGTTCTTTGATTAGTTCTTCATATTGATCTCTTATTTCTTTGTTTTGAAGTTTGTATACTTTGATGGTCTTGTTTTCTCTACATTTTTCTTGCTGCGATGGTTTATTTCTTTCACGTTTATTTTCCATATCTTTAATTTTTGCAACTACAAGGTAGTGATCTGTTGCTAATTCAGCACTTCTGCATACTCTGACATCTTTTATCGGGTGTCTGTTGGTCCTTTCTGTGATAATGTAAGCTATTATAGACTTTTCATATCTTCCTTTTTCTTCCCTTGTGTATTTATGGCAGTCTTTATGTTGGAAGAAGGAGTTCTGAATGATTAGTTGATTTTGTATGAAAAATTCTATTAGCCTTTTGCCATTATTATTTCTGGTATTCTCTCCGAAACTTCCCATTACTCCATTTGTCCCTTCTACGTTGTTCCCCACCCTGGCATTAAAATCTCCCATGATTATTACTGCATCTCCTCCCTTATCATGTATTTCTTGTAGTTGTTCCCAGAACTTTTCTTTATCTACTGCTTTATCATTTTCTCCTGGTCCATATACTATTATTATCTTTGTTTTTTATTTTGTGTTAGTCGCAACTTTACTACCATGATTCTTTCGTTTATTCCTCTCCATTCAATTAATTTCTTCATATAGTAAGAGGTTATCATACATCCTACACCGGCTTCTGCTCGATTGTTGCTTTCAACTCCGCTGTACATTATACCATGATCTTCTATTGTCATTTCTCCTTTGCCTTTCTTTTTTGTTTTGGTAAGTCCTAATATTTCAAGTTTGGCTTTTTTAAATTCTTGTACCAGTTCATTCACACTTCTTATGTTCCATATTCCTATCTTATACCATTTTCCATTTTCATTCTTCAAGATGATGTTATTCTTTTCGTTGCTTGTATTT